>JAJGRW010003732.1:32500-47970 GCA_025461045.1 Carex parvula | reverse complement strand
TTCAAGACAATGTTTGTTTCCTTAAAAATATCAAGTTCAATTGACACTAAATCCAAGATAACGCCATTAACTAAAATAACCAGCAGGTACTTAGATATGGCTCAATTCATTTAGGTTTTTTTTTTGGTATGAGAAGTCGTCGGAATGGCCTATTTTGAATTTGTTTATGAAAACTAGAGGAAAGTATATAAAAGCATGCACCTCGTGCAATTTCCAAACCATATATGCATCATGAATTTGATAAACCAATATCCTAGCTAGCTCCTCTATTCATGCAACCCTAATTGTACTAATTTCCGTTAATTAAAACGACAAAGAATGCCATGTCAAAGGCCCCATTAATTGCAACGTTCATCACTAAATTAACGTGGTGAAAGTAACAATTACCCGACTATACGTCTATACCACATCCCATGCATGCATGTTCTACTTGCACTTAATTGGGCACTTAATTGGGCATTGTTGAGAGATATATATGTAGCTAGGTGGTAACATATATATATAATTACTTACTAGTGGGAATATGATGATTATTTAACTTGATAATTATTTGAAATCCAATATTTAATGTTTATGTATAGTGTGGTTCTTTATGCACGCACAAAATTTGAATTCACCACATGAATTGTTGCTATATGTGTGGATCCAATGCGCCACAAGCAAGAATTTTGTACAAATTCAGACGTAAATATGCAGATTAAATATGAACTCGACATAAATCGACAGATCAGAAGGAATATAATTCCCTTAATTTATAAACTGATAGATCATATTAAACGTAAAACTTGTATAAATTATAATTTATACATAATTGACATTTTTTTATAAATGACCTTCTTTCAAAAATTATCAAACAAAATATCCATCTTCTAAAATTATTGACAAAATGCCCTTGTGAGCCCCAATTCTACCCACCTTTTCCCTCCCACTCCCTTTCAATTACTCATTTCCTCTCTCTTCTCCTTTCTCCCACAATAAAAAACAATTTGTTTTTTAATAAAACACAATTGCAGAACAGAAGAAACGAAACCAGCATTTCCATAATTTGCTTAGTTTAAAATTTACTGCCCTCATATCAGTGACAACATATACCAGCTGATACTATACTCCTTCATGCTTACATTTTTCTCTTAATGAAATTTAATCTTCAAATAAAAGACTTAGAAGTCCTCTGGAAAATTATATATAATATTGATCAAAATTTTATTCTCACTTAATCAAAGGAGAAGGATTATCATTTATCTCCACAATAATCTTTTTGTGCTAGCACTTGCTTTTCATTCTACAAAATTATGCATTTTACAACTTAAAAAATACAATTTTCTGGTGCTGGTACAACAGTTTCACACCTATACTGGTACTGAAACCAGTATCGACGCTAGTGCCAACACTGGCGCCAATACTGTTGGTGGTTGTTATGCTCATTTAGATATAAGAGTATTAAACGTATCTAACTTTCTAATGGAATTGTAGAAAGTCGTAACTCTTTGTACGGTCCGTGTAGAATAGTACACGGCCCGTGTATAAGTATACAGAAAGCGGAAATAGAGAAAGACACAAGATTTAACGAGGTTCGGCACCAATTCGGTGCCTACGTCCTCCACACCCAAACTCACACTTTTTCTATTATTTTTCTGATGATGATTACATAGAGGAGAAGAGAATATATAGAGAGATTAGAGAGAATAGAGAGATTTGTTTCCTAATACAATTATCTAAAATGGGAATGTAGTAAAATGGGAATGTAATAACTCTGATTGATTCCCCCAGCTGTTGCCTTCCTTCTTTGAAGATATGGTCCATATAGGCAACGATATGGACCACCATTTATTTCAACACCCGCCCTCAAGTTGGTAGGTAGACATCTACCATACCCAACTTGGCAATCGAATCTTCAAAGCACTTGGTTGACATCGCCTTTGTTAACATGTCTGCCAACTGTTGTTCTGATCTTACAAATGGAAATGAGATGATCTTTTCTTCCAAATTTTGTTTGATGAAATGTCTATCAATTTCTATGTGTTTGGTCCTGTCATGTTGTACTGTGTTATGGGCTATCTCAAATTGCTGACTTATTATCACAATGTAGTCGCATTTCTCCTTTTGGCCCATATTTCAATTCATTCATAAGTTTTCTCAACCACAACAACTCACATAGGCCCTTCGACATTCCTCTGAATTCTGCTTCTGCACTTGACAGTGCAACCACATTCTGTTTCTTACTTCTCCAAGTAACCAGGTTTCCTCCCACAAAGGTGAAGTATCCTGACATTGACTTTCGATCTATTCTGTCTCCAGCCCAATCAGCATCTGTGTATCCCCAAACGTCCAAGTGTCCATTTTTCCTAAAATGAATGCCTTTCCCTGAAGTTTTCTTTAGATACCGCAAAACTCTTATCACAGCATCCATGTGTTGTTTTCTCGGGTCCTGCATAAACTGACTCACCATGCTCACAGCATATGCAATATCGGGTCTAGTATGGGATAGGTAAATGAGTTTACCTACTAATTTCTGATATGCTTCCCGATCCACCTCCGGATCTTCTGGGTCATCTTCAAACTTCAGGTTCGGAATTGTGGGTGTATCAGCTGGCTTACAATCGAGCATCCCCATCTCTGCAAGTAAGTCAAGTGTATACTTCCTCTGTGATAGAGATATACCGTCCTTTGAGCGCAGTACCTCTATTCCCAAGAAGTACTTTAGACCGCCTAGATCCTTCATCTCAAATTCCTGTGATAACTTCTGCTCGAGCCACTTGATTTCCATAGTATCGTCCCCTGTAATTATCATGTCATCAACATAGATAATTAAGATGGTTACCTTGCCTTGACGATGCTTGAAGAACAGAGTATGATCAGAATCACTTTGATTGTAGTTATAGCTCTTCATGGCCTTACAGAACCGCCCGAACCATGCCCGAGGGGACTGTTTTAAGCCATATAGACTCCGTTCCAACTTGCACACCAGTTTCTTGTTGTTTTGGTGGGAATATCCTGGCGGTAGATCCATATAGATTTCCTCTTCTAAATCACCATGCAAAAATGCATTCTTCACATCAAACTGATGTAGGGGCCAGTCAAGGTTTGCTGCAAGAGATAATAAAACTCGAACTGTGTTAAGCTTTGCAACTGGGGAAAAAGTTTCCTGGAAATCTATACCATATGTCTGAGTGTACCCTTTTGCAACCAACCGTGCCTTATAGCGCTCAACTTTACCTGTAGCATCATATTTCACATAAAACACCCACTTGCATCCTACTGTTTTCTTCCCAGTCGGAAGTTCTACCAAATTCCAAGTTTTAGTGGTTTCTAGGGCTTTCATCTCAGTTTCCATGGCTTCAACCCATTTGGGATCGTGTAGTGCTTCTCCCACAGTGTTTGGTACTCGAATTTTCGATAATTCCTTAGTAAAGGTTTGTACCAAGTTGGACAACCCTTCAGTGCTGGTATAGTTAGATATCGCATACCCTTCTTCGTTATACCTCTTTGGTCGTACATTTCGGTTGGCTCTAATGGGATACCTTCTTTCAGAGATTAGAGAACTTACTTCTGAATCCTCGTGGGACTGTATCACATCTGCCTCTGGACTTTCTGCTTCATCAACCTGTGTACGGTCCGGATCCCCGGATGCACGGTCCGTGTCCTCTGATGTACGGACCGTGTAGTCGGCTGTGCGGTCCGCATCATCAGACGCATTTTCTGGTGCCTGGTCATTATCCTCTGGTATATGAACTGGGTTGGTGTTCTCCTGATTATCCCACCATACTTGGTAATCTGGTTCCCCTTGTACTGGTACTGGGATTGATTGGTTTGGGAAACAAGATTCACTCTCTAAGAAAGTTACATCCATTGTGACATAGGTCTTTCTGGTTTCTAGATCAAAGCATTTGTACCCTTTCTGATTAGTCCCATACCCAATAAACATGCATTTAATGGCACATGGTTCTAACTTTGTTCTCTTCTCTCGCGGAACATGCACATATGCTACACAACCAAAAATTTTAGGTGCCAAGGTCAAGGTTGAAGGGATTTCTACAAATGAGGCCAGTTTTTGTAATGGAGTGAGAAAATTTAGGGTTCGTGAGGGCATTCTATTCATGAGGTATACAGCAGTAGATATAGCGTGGTTCCAGAAATTTTGGGGCACATGAATTTCAAACAATAATGACCGTGCAATTTCTAAAATATGCCTATTTTTCCTTTCGGCCACTCCATTCTGTTGGGGAGTACCAACACAGGATGTTTCATGGACAATTCCGTTATCTCTAAAATACTTCCTCAAGAAATTATTCACATACTCCCTCCCATTATCACTTCTAAGAATCTTAATCTTTTTCCCAAACTGTCGTTGGACCAAATTCAAAAAATCTAGAAAGCATGTGGCAACTTCATCCTTAGTTTTTAAAAGGTATAACCAGGTCATTCGGGTACTATCATCAGTAAACAAAACGAACCATCTTTCTCCATTAATAGAGGTAACTGGGGCTGGACCCCACACATCAGAATGAATTAAATCACCAAATTCCAAATTCTTAAAACAAGCACTAGGATACGTGTTTCTATGACTCTTACTTTTAATACAAGTTTCACATGAAATTTCAAAAATTGATACATTAACCCATAATGACGGAAACATCTTCCGCATATAACCAACAGAAGGGTACCCTAACCTCTTATGCCATAACAAAATATTATCCATCTGAACACTCCGTCTAGTCAAACATGCGGAGCCAATACTTTCATCTTCAAGGTGATACAGTCCATTGTGCTTAATACCACGCCCAAGTATCTCCTTCGTGAGGATGTCCTGAAAAATGCAAAATTTTGGGTACATTAGAACAGCACAGTTTAAGTCTTCAGTTAATCTTCCCACTGATATGAGTCTTGTGGTCAGCGAAGGGACTAGTAGTGTTTCTTTTAGACATAGAGATGAAGTAGCATAAACATTTCCCGACCCTATAACTAGTGATTTAATCCCATTTGCACTCACAATTTCTTTCCTGTTTGATTCGTGGATTTTATCTAGATCAGAATCTAGATAGGTCATGTGATCAGTTGCTCCCGAGTCTATTACCCATTTTTCTAGATTATGTGCAATAAAAGCATTACCTTTCTCAACACCACCCTCTGTACCTTCAACAAAATTTGCTAGTGTCAGAGATGCTTGTCCGGTGTTGCTTCTGTGGCTCGGGTTCTGACCTGTACGGTCCGTGCTCCCTCCTGCACGGTCCGTGTACACCGTCTGGTGAGCCTGTCCCTTCTTACCTGCTCCTTTTCTCTCCTTCAATTCATGCCACCAGTCTAGATAGCCATTCAGCTGAAAGCACGTCTCTCTAGTGTGCTTTGGGTTGTGGCAGTGAGTACATCCACCTCCTTCAACTCGTTTCCCTTTTCCCTGGTTTGTTTCAGTTTTAAGAGAGAGAGATACCTCAGATGCACGGGCCGTGTGACTACCTGTGCGGTCTGTGTTCCAGTTTGTCCGGTCCGTGTTCCAGACTGCACGGTCCGTGCCCTTCACTGCCATAACAACAGAGTTTGAGTTGCTGTTGCCACACATCACCTTTTGCTGCATCTCCTCCCATCTAATTCTGGCATATGCTTGCTCGATAGTTGGGAGGGGTACCGTCTGGATTATGTCGGCTCGAGTGCTATCCAAACGATCATCTAGCCCGGCAAGGAACTTGTACACACGATCTTGCTGGACCCATAGGTTGTGCCTCTCGATATCCATCGTGCATGTCATGGGATTTGGCCTCCTGAAGTCAATTTCCTTCCACAACCCCTGTAATTCATTATAGTATTTCTCCAACAACCCCCCCTTTTGATACAACATATAAACCCTCTGCTGAAGATCATAAATTTGAGAGGAGTCACATCCATCAAAAAATGTTGTGGCTAAAGCATCCCATACCTCCTTTGATGTGGGATACCGATGAAAATTACCAATCAAAGCTGGATCCAAGGAATTTAGAATCAAACCTTTCACCATCGAGTCGTGCATCTTCCACTGTTCATACCCCACATCGCCTACTAGGGGTGCTTGTTTGTCGCCCTTCACATATCCCAACTTGCCCTTGCCGGCCAGATGCGTCTCCATCATGGACAGCCACAGGCCATAGTTGTTTCCGTCGAGTTTAACAGTGGTTGAGTTAATCGGTACGTCAATCGGTACGGCAGTCACCTTCTGTGAGGAGAGAAGTTCCTTTAGCGCTTGAAGCAGGGTCATGTCAGCGCTGGGGTCTGGGATCTTCTCTCCATTCGTCTTCATGCTAGGGTCGTCCATCTGTTAGATCTACACCTACGTCTGGTGCTCTGATACCATGTAGAAAGTCGTAACTCTTTGTATGGTCCGTGTAGAATAGTACACGGCCCGTGTATAAGTATACAGAAAGCGGAAATAGAGAAAGACACAAGATTTAACGAGGTTCGGCACCAATTCGGTGCCTACGTCCTCCACACCCAAACTCACACTTTTTCTATTATTTTTCTGATGATGATTACATAGAGGAGAAGAGAATATATAGAGAGATTAGAGAGAATAGAGAGATTTGTTTCCTAATACAATTATCTAAAATGGGAATGTAGTAAAATGGGAATGTAATAACTCTGATTGATTCCCCCAGCTGTTGCCTTCCTTCTTTGAAGATATGGTCCATATAGGCAATGATATGGACCACCATTTATTTCAACAGGAATGAAGTTGGGTTTTATTCATACAAGTCATGTACAAGTGCTGTATGTAAAATTAAGACCATGTATTAATGTGCATAATTCAAACTTATTGACAGTATATGAAAATAGGTATTCCCGTAAGATGTGGCACTTGTACTTTGTTACTTTTAAGTAATCGATCTTTGAGGGGCTTGATGGAAAAAATCTTAGATACCTGGATGAGCACCTAGAAGGTACAGGAGGGGTTAGATGTTCAAATTTCTTCTTCTTCTTCTTCTTCGGTTTCTCTGAGGGAACACTTGATGGAAAGCAGTGTTGGAGGTTGAGGAGGCCAAGCTGTTGCATCCTCTCCATGTTGGACTTGATCCTTTCCTCCCTGTACTTTTCGTAATCAACAATCATTGGAGCTTGATCTTGATCCATGGCTAGCAGTAGCAGGGTTTAGCTAGGGTTTAGAGCTTGATCTTGATCCATGACCATGTATTAATGTGCATAATATTTGTATGGTTGAAATAAACCTTGTAGAAAGTTACCCTGGACTTTTAGTAATAAGTTGAAGGCTTGTGTCTAGTCAAATTTTATCTCGTTGAAAGTTAGATATAAGGTAATTTACACTAAAGATCAATAATTGTATCAATAATTGTTTGACTGCATGCATGATTTATTGGACTACAAGTACTGTATTGTGCAGGGAATTAGGGGATTGAGAAGAAACTTGTGAGTGTGGTGTGGTATTGGATAACTGATTGTACTCTGACGAGGTGGGACCTGAGCTTCTTAGGATGCTCCATAACAAATTTGAATTATTTCATGTGAGGTCTTGTGCACACGTACTAAACCTTATGATAGAAGAGAGCTTAGAACTAGTTTGTGACCTGACTGACAGAGTCTGTGAAAGCATCGGATATGTTAAGTCGTCTCAAGTCCGGTTCATGTGGTTCCAAGAGGCTGCCAAGCAATCCGGAGTGCCGTCCCTATGTGTCCGCTGATGATTGGCTTGCTGTGTCAGCCTTGACTGAATGCCTAGATGTGCTTTACCATACTATGGAGAAGCTACCTACAGTAGAAAACCCTACTGCTAACCTCTACTTCGATGAAATTTGTGCAATTCATTTGTTACTCAAAGAATGGTGTACCAACCGGTACCCAGTGGTCGCAACCATGGCCGCACAAATGCTAGAGAAATTTGAGCAGTATTGAGAGGTGAACAAAATAGTGATGTCATTTGCATCCATTTTGGATCCCCGGTACAAGACCAAGTTGGTTGAGTACTTTTTTAGGGTTGGTACCGACAAAGAGGTTCTAGTAGACATTGTGAGGTTCTCTCAAAAGCAAAATTTGAAAGGCGTCGAAGGAGGTTGGAAAGAGTATTTGGCGCAACATGACGAGAAATTGGGAAATACCATAGGTGACCCTGCTAGAAAACCCAAGGATTTCTTACTTGCTTTTCTCCATACCTTCTCTTCAAGTTTGAGAAAGGTAGTTACTTTTATAAACTAGTGTTTTTCAGGTAATTTTTGAAGTTGGGTTTATGGTTTAATGCTTATATTAAGCTAAGTTTTAGGTTATTTTCATAAACTAGGTGTTTTTCAGGTAATTTTTGGTTTGCTGGTAATTTCTGGTATTTCTGGGTATCTATGTAATTTTCTGTTTTGTTTCCTGAACTATGTACTATTGACTTTTAATTTAATGAATTACCTACGAGTTTGAAATAAAAAAAAAGTTGGGTTTAGGGTTTAATGCTTAGATTAAGCTTAGTTTTTAGGTTATTTTCATAACTAGGTGTTTTTCTGGTAATTTGTGGTATTTACTGGTATTTCCGGGTATCTATGTAATTTTCTGTTTTGTTTCCTGAACTATGTGCTATTGACTTTTAGTTTAATGAATTACCCATGGGTTTGAAATAAAAAAAAGTTGGGTTTTCTTAAATAAGTAGCCCCCAAGAAGTTGTTTGTCATGATTCCAAATTTGTAGGAAAATTTATAGTCTTTTGTAAGATGGTTTCCTTCAATTTGTGAAAAGAAATCTTTATTGGGTGTCTGATGAATCTTTTTTCTATGTGTTTTTTTTGTAGTAGTATTTTGAGAAGATGATAAAAAGATATAATGACTGTAAAAAGTTTCTGCACTTTAACAATTTGCCCAATTTGGAGCCTCCCCAGATGGTAACAATTAATATTTTGATAATTATTTGTATTTCCTTGATCAGCTTCTACCTTAGGTTCAGCCCAAAAACCCAGTATTGCATAGCCTGGTACTGGTACTGGTACTGGTACTGGTACGTATTAAAAGTGGTACTTATCAAACCAAACAAATAGGTGACGTATGGGTTTATAGAAAAACTGGTACTGGTACATATAGGACCAAAATTTGTGGTGACATATGGGTTTATAGCAAAACTATGAGGACAATTTCTCTTTGCAACTAGAAGTGTCAGGTCTAAGTCGGTTTTTATTTTTTCTATTTGGATTAAGCTAAAAGTGCTATTTTACACTTATATTTTTCAATGAAAATTTACTTTGTAAATGTAGAGGTTAGTCCGTTTAACAGCAGAGCACCGAGAGTACACAAGGAATTATGTTTTTCCATCATATAAGGAGGTTCCTCTCTCTCTCTCTCTCTCTCTCTATTGATTGTTTGCTGGCTTATTTGATTTCAATTTTCATTTTTTGTATTCTATACTTCAGAAAAAATGTTAATTTTGTTGCTAATAAATGTACTTTGTATGTTATGGGTAGGGGTGGGAATTCATAACACTAGGAAAAGTACCTGAAAAAATGGACTCAAAATCCATGATTGCTATTCGTTGTGAAACAGTACTTTGTACAGATGGCACCGAAGCACTGGTACGGGTTTGTGCTGTTGATCAAAAGTTGGAGGTCTGTAGTTTTATTTAACTATAAAATTATTTTCATATATTGTTTATAACATGGTTCAAAACTCTTAATCTGACTGTTATTTTTGTAGGTCATAATGGATAGACTATTAAACCTAGTAAATCAGTTAAAAACCGACAATACAAGATCTTCCTCTCCAAACCAGAAGATAAAACTATCCATTGACCATAAAGTACCCATTTTACCCTTTTTAAAAAAAAATTAAAAATATGTAGGCTGTTTAAGAAAATTTTCAATCTTGTAATTAGTCGGTTTCCGAGGGTGAATGTTTCATTTCTCTATTTTTGTGAGTTTTTGAAATTTACAAGGGTAAATATGATATTATGAAGTTTAGAGGGGGAAATATGTAATTTCGAAGTTTTTCAGGGGTATACATGAAATTCCCCCAAACTATTTAATAAAGTCTAGAACAAAAGGAAGATACAGTGATCAAGTTGAGCTTCTGAATTCAATTAGAAGTGATGTTCTTTTGTTTTTGTTCATCACAAGGTAAATATACCTTGTATTTTTTTTTTTAATTTGTTGTTACTCCTGCACAGAAATCCTTGAAAAAGATTTTGAAGAAGGGCCCGTTTTAATCGGGCATGGACTATTCAATGATTTGCAAGGTATATAATAATTTCAACAATTTATGAAGTAATCCAATTGGTTAATATTAAAATTCGAGGTGAATTTAACTTATTTTTTCTTGATTAAAATCTCTTTTTTTCCTATTAAAACCTCTTTTTATTGATTTGATGCAGCTTTGAAAATCGATTATTCGTTGGTAGTTGACACAGCTAGCATATTTAGTTATGCTAATTTAGTAACTGGACTTGCACCTTTGTTGAACAACTTAGGCTCGGTATATATCAGTTCCTATCCTTCTCTCTTTTGTAAAATTGCAAAATAACCCTTCTATTATCTTAATTCTCAATACCAGACTTCTTTTGCCTATTTTTATTATATTCTCTGGGTAGATGGTTCTGGATGGATCAAAAACAGTGATTTTGTATCTATCTAAAAAAATAATAAAAAATTCCCAAAAAATATAAAATTTGGTATCCAAGCACATTTTAATATGGAGATCTCTTAATAGACTTCTTTTGCTCTTCTTTTTTATATTTATATTCTCTGGTAGGTGGTTTTGGTAGAAGTGGTAGCACGCAACTGTTTAGAAGAAGCAAAAGCCGTAATGAGACTTGTTCATGCTAAACTAGAACGTGGTTTTGATCATCCCATTAATCTTTCATCTGATTCTACAAGTGACCACTCAAAAGTCTCGGTACCGTTCTCTTTTAACTGTGATACAACTTGTTCATGCTCTTACCAACTGGTAAAAAAAGTATTCATGCATGAGTGAGGCTATGGTACTATGCATAGTGCGGATTTCTACATACTGTGGATCAATATCTTCATTTTTGAAGCCCAAACAATCGATCTGAACCGTTCAACATAATCAGCATATAAAAATGTACTTGTAAATCAAAGTTCACAATTTTTAGAATTTTCATAATATATTTTTAGATAGGTAGAAAATCACTTGATCTAAAGATTTTAGACCATTCAAAAGTAATGATTTTCTACATATCTAAAAAAAATAGTAAAGAAATTCTAAAAAATATAAAGTTTAGTCTGCAAGTACATTTTCATATGGAGATCTTGTTGAACGGTTCAGATCGACTCTTTGGATTTTGAAAACAGAGATATTGATTTATAGTACGGAGCAATCTGCATTTGAATTTTTCTTTTCCTTTTTGAGAATGTTCACCAATGCTCTTAATAAATACTCGGGCATTGCCTGACTTGGGCTCTAAGGACCTACTGGTACATTGTGTACCAGTTGCTGTGCCTTACCTAGAGTTAACTCGCATATTTCCAGGAACTCCTGAAATTCATGTAAGTTTTTATTCCTATTATCATAACTACTCTCTTCCAACAAACCAAGTAGTTGATCGTTTTTTACCTTGTTTTTAACTCTAGCCTTTTACTTTTGTCAGGACCGTATAAAAGTAAAAGGTGATTTGTATTCTACATTTGCGAAATTTAAATATTCAAAAGAAGCAGAAGGTGCATATGAAGCATTAAATGGCATGATCTCCCAGGCAGGGAAATATGTTATTTCCGTTATGGTTTATGCTATATATATATATATATATATATATATATATATATACTTATTCATCACAACTGATTTTTTTTTTTTGAATAAAAAGGATAATTTTGGGAGGCAGCAAAAGGTTGTTGTATTCAGACGGGAGAATGGAGAGGTTGTGAAAGTCTCAGTAGGTAAATTGGTGACAAAAAGGCTACGGGAGGATGCAAATGGAGTCGAAGAAGAGATAAAAGATAATTCAAAGAAGTTTAAAATTTCTCATGATCACTGCTTACCTGAAAAGGAGGTTAAAAGAATTTTCTTTTCGATTGTAATTACATCTTATATTCACCATTATTGCAAATAATACTTCCTGTTTCTAATAGCAAAAAAGCAAGTTTGAACTATTTGATATCCAACTGTTAGAATAAATTAGGGTTATAGGGTTTCATTTGTTTAATTTAGCAATGTTTACCTCTGGGTGTTCTATGCAAACATCACAAAATATATATTTGGTGAAATTTTCTGAACTTATATTGCTAAAGGGAGAATTATATCTATTTTATATTAAAAATACTGCAAATGTCAATTGACTTCTATTTAAATATATATTTTTTTAATATATTTTATCAATATCAGGCCCTGGCCGAGATTGTAAGGAAGACCCAAAGGCGGGGTCTAAAGGGTAGTAAAGGAAATTGGAAAGAATTTCTGACAAGTCATGATAAAAAACTCGGTAGTAGCCTATCTGACCCCGCAAAAAGAGATGAGAAAACTCTTACAGCTTTTCTCAGTACCTTTTCTTCCCATCTGCAGAAGGTATTTTTCATCTATAATTCTGATAATTCAATACATGCTGTTTTAAGGTTTAATTATGTTCTTTTAGTAATAATCGGATGCTATTTCTATGATGAGTTTTTTCTCTGTTCCATAGGACCTTTTTAGTAATTTTGTACTGGTTTTTAACAGATTTCCTTGTCATGTGCTTTTATAGTATTTTGATAATACGAGGAAAAGACACTCAGCTTGTGGCTTTAGAGGAGCATATCTGCAAATTTCCGGAATCAGAGTCCTCTGAACTGGTAAGTAAATTGCATCTTAGTACCAGAACCGATTGGTACGTATGACCAGTACTGCTATGCTCCCTCTTTCCAGAATTTTTTTATCTAACCCCAATTGATTCCCAAGTTTCATTTAGAATTTCTACATATTTTTATAAATAGGAGGGACAGGAACAATGTTCCCTATTTTTTTTTCTTTTGACATCAGCAATCTTACAAAAAAAATAGGGGGAATTTCATGTATACCCTTCAAAACTTTCGAAATTACGTATTTCCCCATCTAAAATTCATAATATCATATTTCGAAATATCATAATAAAAATATGATATTATGATTTTAGAGGGCCAAATATGTAATGTTGAAAGTTTTAGAGGCACATCTGGTGAATGTAGGTATTAGATCAGTAAAATTTTGCCCTTTTTTTTTATCTGGTCTATGCTGGCATCAGAGAAAATAAGAGGAATACGTCCTTCCTAATTTCTAATGTAGGTTGATTATTCCATAATTTCTAATAGCAATTTTATCTGGGCTTGCTGGGTTCTTCCTAATGAAATTGTAAAATGAAAATTTATGTTCGGTCAAAATAAGAATCTGTTCAAATAAAATATGGCATGATTTAGATTTTTATTGAAAAAAATCTCTTTTATATAAGCAGAGGTTAGCCCGTTTGACAGCAGAGTACCCAGATTATAGAAGAAATTATGACTTCCCGTCTTATAATGAGGTTTCTTCTGTTGCTCTCTCATTTTATATCTTTTCCTTCCCAAAAAATGTGCTATTTATTAATTCATAAATTCTTATTATCTAATACCAGCAATTCTTATTTCCTTAGGATTGGAAGGTGATGAAAGTAGGTTCAGTATCTAATATAATAGAATCAAAATCCATTATTGCTATTGATTGTGAGATGGTTCTTTGTGAAGATGGTACTGAATCACCAGTACGAGTTTGTGCTGTAGACCGAAATTTGATGGTATGAACCTCTCTCTCTCTCTCAATATATTGATCATTTATCTATCTGTGGTTAAATAATTTAGAAGGAGATTTTGTTTTTTTATAGGTACTGATAGATAAACTTATATGCCCTGGTAAGCCGGTTAAAGACTACCGAACACACATAACAGGTATGTCAGCTGAAGATTTGGATGGAGTAACATGCACTTTAGCTAAAATACAGGTATTAATTTGCCATTGTTTACATTTTATATAGTTATCCTAAGCATTTAACATTACTGTATATTTTGTGGATCATAATTGGAATTTGTTTTTTCGCTCAGAAATCATTGAGAAAGATCTTGAAGAAGGGGACTATATTAATAGGCCATAGTTTGTTTTTGATTTACGAGGTAAAAATGAACAAACAAATTGCTTTAACTCTTACATATCTATTATATTTCAATTAAGTAGTGTTGGTTCTGACGGTTCTTTATTGGGTGGGTCCCTTCATGCAGCTCTGAAAATTGATTACCCATTGGTAATTGACACAACATGTATTTTTAAACATGCTGATTTACCACCTAGCTGGAGTATCTCCTTCTTTGAATAATTTGTGCAAGGTACATATTTCAACACCCCCTCCCCCCACAACATGAGGGCATTTTGGGAATTTGGAAAGCATATTCATCAGTTATTCATTCCGTTTGTTTTGGTATTGTTATAATTTGGCAGGCTGTGTTGAGTAGAGCAGTGAGAGAAGAAGGTGAAACACATGACTGCTTAAATGATGCAAAAGCAGCAATGGAAATTGTTCTTGCAAAACTCAAACACGGTTTCAGCCAACCAATTAAAGTTGCCTATGTAAGTTACAGTATTTTTACTACAAGGGAATTTCATTTATACCCCTCAAAAACCCTGAAATTACGTATTTCCCCTCTAAAATATCATAATATATATTTACCCTTCTAAATTTAAAAAACTCACAAATTTACCCAATTTATTGACTTTTCTATTAAAACTCATTTTAAATTTACAAAGTACCCATTTTACCATTTATTAAAAGAATAAAAAATATGTAAGCATGTTTAAGAGAAATGTTTCATCCTTTTGAGGGGTATACATAAAATTCTCCCTTTTTACTATTATAATTCTATTATGTTAGATTTATTTCTTCTGATCGATTTACTATAGTGAGATAAAACATAGGACATGATATAATACCTGATATCTGACAAAACAATTTTATACCTGATATGATGTGATAATCAGGTATCAGAATCTGACTTGGCAAAGCTTAAGGTGCATAAGGTGCCAGTCAAGGTGTCTTGTGAAGAATTGAGTAGATTTCTACCCGGGAAACCAAATGTTGATGTAAGTGATTCACTTCCCTTTGTCTTAATTAATATCTCTAACATTTTGTTTGAAATGCAGTTGTGTAAAATTCATTTCTTTATTTGATTTCTTTCCTTTTCTTGCTAATTAAATAAACAGAAGGATATACAAGTAAGTGGTAGTGGTAATGTATATGCTACATTAGTAGAATTTAGAAATGCAAAGGAAGCAGAGATGGCTTTTGAAGATTTAGATGGAGATTTAAACCAGGTAATATATTAATTTGCACCCAAATTTGATAATAACAAAACTAAAATCATGGACTCACCTATATTATTAGGGTTTATTAGGGGTGTCAATAGTACCCTTTTATCCATTTACCCGACCCGTATCATATTCGATTAGACAGGTAAGGGTACAGGTACAGACTATTTTGTACCAGTTACCCTATACGGTAATTATTAAAAATGAAATTATATATATAGATATATATATTTA
>JAJGRW010003732.1:7500-25000 GCA_025461045.1 Carex parvula | reverse complement strand
AAATACGTGAAAACGGGTGAAATCACGTAAAAAAAGGTGAAAGCGCGTGAAAAAACGTGAAAGCGGGTGAAAAAACGTGAAAGCGGGTGAAATCGGGGCAACTTGCGGTGAAAACGGGTGAAATCGCGTAAAAAAAGGTGAAATCCCGTGAAAAAACGTGAAAACGGGTGAAAAAACGTGAAAAAACGTGAAAACGGGTGAAAAAACTTGAAAACGGGTGAAAAAACGTGAAAACGGGTGAAAACGGGTGAAAACCGGTGAAATCGCGTGAAAAAACTTGAAAGCGGGTGAAAAAACGTGAAAGCGGGTGAAAAAACGTGAAAACGGGTGAAAAAACGTGAAACCGGGTGAAAAAACGTGAAATCGGGTGAAATCGGGGCAACTTGCGGTGAAAACGGGTGAAATCGCGTAAAAAAAGGTGAAATCGCGTGAAAAAACGTGAAAACGGGTGAAAAAACGTGAAAAAACGTGAAAAACGTGAAAACGGGTGAAAAAACGTGAAAACGGGTGAAATCGGGGCAACTTGCGGTGAAAACGGGTGAAATCACGTAAAAAAGCGGTGGAAAAGCGGGTTTTTTGACATGGGGGATTTTCAGGGGGTGGTAACCCTGGGCATGGCTAGAGCCAAAAAATGCATATTCCCTATTAGGGGGGCAAAATTTTCAAAAGGGGTGCCCCCTCATGTACATGCCCATGGGTGTACATGGCACCGTCGGTGCCTTCCGTCGGTGCCGCTGGCGCCCAGCGTCGGGGCCGACATGTACATGCCCAAGCGTGTACATGCCCCCGTCGGTGCCTTCCGTCGGTGCCGCTGGCGCCCAGCGTCGGGGCCGCCATGTACATGCCCAAGGGTGTACATGCCCCCGTCGGTGCCTTCCGTCGGTGCTGCTGGCACTTAGCGTCGGTGCCGCTGGCGCCCGGCGTCGGTGCCTTGAAAAAAAATTGAAAAGGGGGTGGCCACCATGTACATGCCCAAGGGTGTACATGCCCCCGTCGGTGCCTTCCGTCGGTGCCGCTGGCGCCCAGCGTCGGTGCCGCCATGTACATGCCCAAGCGTGTACATGCCCCCGTCGGTGCCGCTGGCGCCCAGCGTCGGGGCCGCCATGTACATGCCCAAGGGTGTACATGCCCCCGTCGGTGCCTTCCGTCGGTGCTGCTGGCACTTAGCGTCGGTGCCTCTGGCACTTAGCGTCGGCGACGCTGGCGCCCAGCGTCGGTGCCGCTGGCGCCCGGCGTCGGTGCCTTGAAAAAAAATTGAAAAGGGGGTGGCCACCATGTACATGCCCAAGGGTGTATATGCCCCCGTCGGTGCCTTCCGTCGGTGCCGCTGGCGCCCAGCGTCGGTGCCGCCATGTACATGCCCAAGGGTGTACATGCCCCCGTCGGTGCCTTCCGTCGGTGCTGCTGGCGCGTAGCGTCGGTGCCGCTGGCGCCCAGCGTCGGTGCCTTCCGTCGGTGCGGCTGGCGCCCAGCGTCGGTGCCTTGAAAAAAATTTGAAAAGGGGGTGGCCACCATGTACATGCCCATGGGTGTACATGCCCCCGTCGGTGCCTTCCGTCTGTGTTCCCATGTACATGCCCAAGGGTGTACATGACCCCGTCGGTGCCTTCCGTCGGTGCCGCTGGCGCCCAGCGTCGGTGCCTAGAAAAAAAATTGAAAAGGGGGGGCCACCATGTACATGCCCAAGGGTGTACATGCCCCCGTCGGTGCCTTCCGTCGGTGCTGCTGGCGCTCAGCGTCGGTGCCTTGGAAAAAAAATTGAAAAGGCGGTGCCCCCATGTACATGTCCAAGGGTGTACATGCCCCCGTCGGTGCCTTCCGTCGGTGCTGCTGGCGCCCAGCGTCGGTGCTGCTGGCCGTCAGCGTCGGTGCTGCTGGCTGTCAGCGTCAGTGCATCCACGTAAAATGGGGGGAAACCTGGGGGATTTCCAGGGGGTGGTAACCCTGGGCGTGGCTGGAGACCAAAAATGCATATTCCCTATTAGGGGTAGAGGATTTTTGGAAAGGGTGCCCCCAGCATGTACACGCCGGTGGTGTACATGCCCCGGATGTACATGCCAAGCGGTGTACATGGCCAGAAAAGTGGGGGAAAAACACAGACCAAGCGGGGGAAGAACACGGACCAAGGCGGCTTAAAAATGACCCGAACAGACCCGAAATACGACCCGAACAGACCCGAAACACGACCCGAACAGACCCAAAACACGGATTGAGCGGGGGAAAAACACGGATGGAGCGGGGGAAAAACACAGACCAAGCGGGGGAAGAACACGGACCAAGGCGGCTTAAAAATGACCCGAACAGACCCGAAATACGACCCGAACAGACCCGAAACACGACCCGAACAGACCCAAAACACGGATTGAGCGGGGGAAAAACACGGATGGAGCGGGGGAAAAACACAGACCAAGCGGGGGAAGAACACGGACCAAGGCGGCTTAAAAATGACCCGAACAGACCCGAAATACGACCCGAACAGACCCGAAACACGACCCGAACAGAACCAAAACACGGATTGAGCGGGGGAAAAACACGGATGGAGCGGGGGGAAAACACAGACCAAGCGGGGGAAAAACACGGACCAAGGCGGCTTAAAATTGACCCGAAAGACCCGAAACAGGACCCGAACAGACCCGAAACACGACCCGAACAGACCCAAAACACGGATGGAGCGGGGGAAAAACACGGACCAAGGCGGCTTAAAAATGACCCGAAAGACCCGAAACAGGACCCGAACAGACCCGAAACACGACCCGAACAGACCCAAAACACGGATTGAGCGGAGGAAAAACACGGATGGAGCGGGGGAATTACACGGACCAAGCGGGGGAAAAACACGGACCAAGGCGGCTTAAAAATGACCCGAAAGACCCGAAACACGACCCGAACAGACCCGAAACACGGATTGAGTGGGAAAAAACACGGATTAAGCGGGGGCAAAACACGGATGGAGCGGGGGAAAAACACGGACCAAGGCGGCTTAAAAATGACCCGAAAGACCCGAAACACGACCCGAACAGACCCAAAACACGGATTGAGCGGGGAAAAAACACGGATTAAGCGGGGGAAAAACACGGACCAAGGCGGCTTAAAAATGACCCGAAAGACCCGAAACATGACCCGAACAGACCCGAAACACGACCCGAACAGACCCCGAAACGGATTGAGCGGGTGAAAAACACGTATGGAGCGGGGGAAAAACACGGACCAAGTCGGTTGAAAAACACGACCCGAACAGACCGAAAACACGGACCACGCGGCCGAAAAACACGGATTGAGCGGGGGAAAAACATGGAAGAAGCGGTGGTAAAACACGAACCAAGCGGGGGAAAAACACGGACAAGGCGGCAGAAAAACACGACCCGAACAGACCCAAAACAAGGACCAAGCGGCTTAAAAACAGGACCCGAAAGACCCAAAACAAGGAACAAGCGGGGGAAAAACACGGAACAAGCGGCTGAAAAACACGGTTGAGCGGGGCGTCTAAGCGTGGGACGCCCCGCACAAACAGGGTTGAGCGGGGCGTCTAAGCGTGGAGACGCCCCGCGCAAAACACGCTAGCGGGTCGTCTCTTAGATGCCCCGCGCAAAACGCGGTGAAGCGGGGCGTCTAGCGTGGAGACGCCCCGCGCAAAACGCGGTTGAGCGGGGCGTCTAAGCGTGGAGACGCCCCGCGGAAAGGGGGTTGAGCGGGGCGTCTAGCGTGGAGACGCCCCGCACAGAACCCGGTTGAGCTGGGCGTCTGAGCGTGGAGACGCCCGGCAGAAAGAAGGAATTCGGTGGTATGCTAGAATAAAAAATAATCATAAATAATTTAGTAAATACATAATTTAGAAAAAAAAAAATTGGAGGCAAAAACAGGGTTGATCCCCTACAAACTGGGTTGGACAGTTTTTGTGTCTCAACGAATGAGAGCCGCGGGAAGAGGCATTTTTGGTCCAGAATTGTCGGAACTTGTCTAAATTATGGTTTTTCGGAATGGATGGTTGGGACTAGGGGTTGGACCATTTTTATACTTCTAGATTTGTAGGGGATGGTTCCCACCTAGTATGTATAAAGTATTTTAGAGTATAAAAGTGGTTCCCACCTAGTATGTATGAAGTACTCTAAATTTTGAGTTATTTTCGTGTACGGCAGGCCTAAATGCGCTGCTATATCTGGTTGACCTGCACGTCGGTTGTCCCCAAGTCATTTTTTTGGCTGGGGCGGCGGTGTTGTGGGCGCTGGTGCAGCGTGTCTAGGACTGTGGCGTCGTATGAGTTGTTCTGGACTTGCTCTGCATGTCGGGCTCCCTGCACTTTTGGTGCGGCCAACCGAACATGGGGCTGTCTCTTCACTGTCCCTCCCGTCACGGAATGTGTCGTGGTTGGGATGCGTGTGATCGGTTGCCTGTGCGGTTCTACCCTATTTTGGGTAGCGAAGTCGTCCCTCGGTGATATTTGCTGGCCCTTCTGACATTTTCTTGTCGTTTGGGCAGCCGGAATGTTGGCAAAATCCTTGTGTTGGTGCGTGGTCGAATGCCCTGTTGCTATCACTTGGATTCTTGCCGGCTCTCACGGATGCGGTGCCTAGTGCTATAGCTCTGCGGGACTTTTGCCCCGCAGACTTCGGGAGGTCCCTTGCACGAGTCACTGCTCTTATACGCCGTCTGTCGTGTTGCCGGTGGCGACACGCAGATCGTGTTCTGCCGCGTAGTTGTTAACGAAACGTCAGAACAAAGTGTCCGGAGCGTGCTCGCGTGCATGGGGAATGCCTCTCGTCCGTATGAGCAGCGATTTCCGGTTCGCGTCGTGCGAAGGCCCCGCCCGTCCGGGTCGGTGCCGGAGCTGACGCGCCGGCTCTCGTTTAAGACGTGCTACCTGGTTGATCCTGCCAGTAGTCATATGCTTGTCTCAAAGATTAAGCCATGTGATATGTCCATATTTCATATATTATTTCGTCCTATTTTCTGAACCAGACCTTATATTTTGACCACATAATTGCATAGTTTATATTGAAAATCAATTAGAATATGGTACTGCTGCAGTTTGTGGTTGATTTGCAGGAATAGGCGAAAAGCAGGCAAAAAGGCCAAGTTCAGACTTCCCCCATGCGACCCGCATGCCATCAGACGCGGGTCGCATAGCAGCCCGGACGCGACCTCAGACGCGACCCTCACAGCTCGCAACCATGCCACCTGACGCGGGTCGCATGGAAACTCATGCGGGTCGCGTCGTGTCAACAGAGCCAAGCCCATTTGAGGCCCAAGAAGGATGCTATATATAGAGGCCTGGCAACAGAAGAAAGGGGGCGAATTCATTATTCCAGATCCACTTCACACGACAGAGAGAGTGGAGATCCGACAGGAAGAGTGAGAGAGGCGATCAGAAGAGAAGGGGAGCAATCCTGGAGCTGAAGAGGAGTCGAATCGAAGGAAGAGACTCGATCTGAAGCTTCAATCCTCTTCTCTACACTCATCTCACTATGATTTGCTTTCTTTCTCTCTCTCTTGTTTTATTTCTTTTGATGTCTGAGTAGATACTTTAGTTTCGAGGATTTGGACTTGTAGTCTGATGCTTTGTTTGATTATGCACATGGATTGATTCTTGATTGTTATTTCGTGTTTCTTTGATTCTTGTATTATTTGAGATTGCTTGATCTGAATTGCTTGATTCTCGATTGCTTACTGTTGAATGCCTTAGGCATTTCTTCTTGTACCAAAGGCTTGACGTCTCTTGCAAATTAGGTTAAGTACTTGAGGTAGGTCTGAGAACCGAAAGGTGAGGTCAATGAGTAGCCGAAAGGTGAAAGTTTCTACTTGTTCTAGCTAAACTTGTAGATACCTTTAGTAAACAGAATTGAGAACTTAGGTTTAGATCAAACAGCTTGATTAGATCTGAGAAGGTGAAATTGCAATTCCAAACCAGGTCTGCTAAGCCAACACACGATAGTTGAGGTTCAGTGACACTAGGTACGGTCAATCTAGCCTTACACGACTTAAACAGCAAGTTTCTGACATGTGCAGACTCAGCCCAAGGGACCATGCGGGTCGCGTGACTTAACGCGCGGGTCGCATGCCAAGTCCAGGGTGCTTAAGACCAAGCGGGTCGCATGCGACAGCATGTGGGTCGCGTCACACGGGTCGCATGCGATAGTATGCGGGTCGCGTGGCAGGTCTTGAGCAGCAAAGTTGAAGATGAAAGTCTGAAACCTTGAAACGACCTTTTATACCTTAGTACAAAATACAAACATTTAGTTGATTCTTTTATACCTGTTCATACATAGCAGATTCAATTGTTCATACATTCATACTTGTTCATTCTTTCGTTTCATTTTAGTTGTTCATACTTACACAAACTTAGGATTAAAACAAACTCCAATTTTCACACTTCTAGTACCTAGCTAGGACTAAGTTAAGAATTCAGAAAATAGTCCGTCCTTGAGGATCGACACCCGTTCTATCTACAAAGACAGGGTTGTGCACTTGCAACCTTCGTCCAAGAGATTGAATAGGGTTTAAACTCCACAGCTTAGGCTGTGGTGAAACTCTGTACCTCTCAATCAGGAGCGAACAAGTTTTTGGCGCCGTTGCCGGGGACGGTTTTCATTTTCTGAATTTTTACTTTTCTTGGTTAATCTAGATTTTAATCTGTATCTTTTACTTTTCTTTTCTTTTACTGAAAACTGGCTCTTAATCCTCCTCCTGCAGGTAGATACACACTGAAGTACCAACTGAGGAGCAGAGGGCCGCTTTTCGACGAAACTCCTCCAGAAGAGACTACTACTGCTCAGCCATCTCTTGACGCGACCCACACCGAGGTTGACGCGACCCGCATCACATCAGACGCGACCCGCGAGACTTCGCAAGCGACCCGCGTTGAAAAGATGTCAGACCACCCGAGCAGAGACGAAAGGGAGGAAAGAGAAAGAGAAAGAGACAATGATGAAGTCCTAACTGACCCTGAGGATGATGAGACGGATGTCTTCATGCCAAGGACACTTCGAGAATTCAACGTGCCACGAGCTGGAGATGTCAGAGGCGCAATCAGGTTGCCAAGAGTTCCTGGACAGCAACCGAACTTCAATCCAGGAGTAGTCAACATGGTTCAGCAGAACACCTTCCATGGCATGGACCACGAGGATCCTCATGCTCACCTCCAGACCTTTCTCGAGTGCATCACAACCATCAAGACCAATGGAGCGACCGCTGATTACACCAAACTGGCTCTTTTTCCTTTTACTCTTAGGGACAAAGCTAAGAAATGGTTAGGGTCGTTACCTAGGGATTCGATCACCAGCTGGAGGGATTTATCTAAGTTGTTTCTAACTAGGTTTTTCCCTCACAAAAGAACCGCCAAGGTAAGGAACGAACTGACCAGCTTTAGGCAATTGTTAGATGAACCCCTAAATGAGTCTTGGGAAAGGTTTAGAGAGTTGCAGTATTCTTGTCCACATCATGGTTTACCTGATTGGTTATTGATCCAAACGTTTTATGATGGCTTGACAGAGAGCACTCGTTCTTCTGTAGATGCAGTTGCAGGTGGAGCGTTGATGGAGCGAGAGCCTCGTGAAGCCATGAACCTGATCGACCACATGGCGCAGAATCAACAGTGGTCCGGCCGCGACAACGCCCGACCCAGAGGTGGTGGCAAGTTCGAGGTCGATCAACTCACAGCCATGAATGCCAAGATGGAGGCCATGCAAAGGGCGATGGACAAGCTGAGCGTGAAGGCAGTCGAGCAACAACCGCAGAGTTGTGTCATGTGCGGGGACGAGAACCACAGCTACGAGCAATGTCCGTTGGCGGAAGTCGAGAAGAGCAACATGCAGGTAAATTCTCTGAACAACGAACCTTCTGTTTGACCCTAAAAAGTTACTACTTAAAATTTAACATAATGAGTAGCTATCTTTTATTGAGAAAATACCAAAAAACCACACACAAATCCCTAAAAGGAATTGAGTATGATATGTTAAAACTCTTGGTGATATTCTACGCATAAAGCCATGAATTTTAATGTGTCCCACACTTAAAATCACAAAGGAAATAGCCTCTTGCAATTTAAACAATGCTTGAATGACTTTCTGGGTGCAAGACCATGGTGGTGCCTAACAAAACCATGCCCTAAGCTACTCTGGGTACAATCTGGAGTTGTATAACACAGACAAAAGTATAGGGGCCCCACAAGTCAATGACTTATGCTCATTTTCGCTAGACCCGCGATATGGGTGCGCTAAGAGCACAAGCCCTAGACCGTGTGCACCCAAACCAGCAGCCTCATGGCTCATCGTGCGCCAAGACCACCCGAACCCACGGGATGTCGCTGGGATTTTAAATCTTAGCGGGGTGACCCCTTCGGCTTGCGCACTCCCAGTGCACTGTGCACCATCAACAAAGCCATATACGGCTCATGAGAACCGGACGCAGCCAAGTAGAGCAACACGATTAAAAGGAGTAAAACATTAAAAGGAAGAGAATGACATGTGGGTCCCGCTTACCAGGCCCTTCTTCCTCCTTTCAAACCCGAAGTTGATGCTTAAAGACTCATTGAAATGGGTGCAATTCGGGGCAGAACTCTTACTCTAGAGCAATGAGGGTCTCATTCTCGGTCCCTCAAACGAAATCTGAATGGTATATCCTTTTCCTATGAGCTCCAATTAGAACCGAGGTAGGAAACGGTAAAAATGGGAAATTCGAGTTTGGGTGCAAATTGAATCCTGAAACTTAAAGGGGCGATAAAATGGACCCTTGCGATGCTATCAAAGGTTTTAATTTAATCAGAGGTGCATTGAAATAAGCCTGCACATGAAGGCGATGTGGTGCAGCTCGGGTACAGGCCAAAAATGACAAATTAGCTCAGTGAAAGGTGTGATGTGCTCTGGAACACTTTAAGCAACCTATTACGATGCCACACGGCTTGTCCTTGATGCTAGAATAAATGATATCAAGAAAGGAGTATGTTAAGCCGGTATACCGCCAATGCAACGTACTCAAAGCTCTACAGCTGTTAATACAGTGAATGGTCCCCAGGACACGTGCCATATGGCCTATGGATGATGACAAAAGAAGAAGGTTCGGCTCCAGGGACACAGGAGCATGGGGATTAAATGATACTACAACCAAGAATTGTTGAGTTGTCCAAACATGAATGGATGACTACATGCCATGTATGCGCCTTTTGGTGAAGCAAACAACAAAGACCACTGATCAAGCAGTTGACGTGCATGATGAAAGCCACGTCACCAAGCCCTAAACCCTAGGCCCTCAGTTGCCTATAAGAAGGCACCTAGAGCTCAGTTGAAGAGAGACTGGAGAGAGAAAGACCACGATAATACACAAGAGATAGAGAGATAGCAAGAAATAGAGAGAAAAAGAAAGAAATTAGTGTTCTTCCTTCTTTGTAATAGCAAGAAACTCGAAATTAGGTAATCAAAGACCTAAAAAGATGTAATCCCCTGATGTTTGAAGTTCATATGAATAAAGTCTTTTGATGAAATAAAATCTCTTTTATTTGAATTTTAGTATTTTCGGTTCTCTGTTGGAGTTTCTTTCACTTTATATTTTCTTCTTTTGTTCATTTAGTTTTATTTCTTCCTTGTTGCCTTTTTGTAAACAAAAAAAATATATGTTATCACTCTAGTACTTTATTTCTTCTTTTGCACTTTTAGTATAAAATAAAGCAAAAAAACCGAAAACATACAAATCTGATTTTTCTTGAACTTTCTTTGATCTTTTATGCTTTTAATCTTTGTATAAAATAATTAAATAATGAGGATGCATGTGTTGAGCTGTATAGTTCCTATTGCATCTAATTTATTTGATTATTTTATTAGAAAAGATTGAAAGTAAACCAAAAAATGAGTTATAATGGTTGAGCTGTATAGTTCCTATTATAATCTCCTTGATATGGGGCCTATGGTGCACAAATAAGTTCTAGATGATCTCTTCATGCATAAATGCATATCATGTGTATAAAAGGCACAAAATAAAGAGATCAAATAGACATTTGTGCAAAATAGTGAAAGAATGAGGTTCAAATTGCAAATAGATGTCAACCATGTTGAAAATATCATTTGTACATTTGAATTGATGATTTCTTAATGATTTGTCCCTTTGTCAAGTGAGATTATGCAAAAATGTGATTTCAAACAAAATCAGGGGTTCCCCCGCATAAAAACAAACTTTGATAAGTTTTTGATCATGATATAAGAATTTTTGGAGCTTTGATTTCCCTTTTCTCTCTTGTTGGTATCAATTTGTAGCTCAAAAGCTATTAAAATCTGTTATACCCTGCAACCAGTCATGATAAGGACTCTATACCAACTATTGGTACAGTTTGAAACTTAGCCCCAGTACAAAAATTCAAGATAGGTACCACTGGTTCAAGGAAAGCATTTAAAGGTGCTGAAATGACCTCTGCTGGCAAAACGGGCAATATAAATTAAAACAGGGACCAAAACAAAAAATGGACATCACCATCAAATAGAGGACTTCGAAACACATAAAATTGACATAAACTTTGCATTTTTCTGAGCTTATTTCGAATTGATATGAATTTTCAAAGTTCATGTTTAAAAAACAGAAAAATCAGCAATAAGCTGCTGCTGGTAAAATGAACATTACAAGTTGTTTAAAAATCCAAATCAGAAAATCAATGTCATGGTTAGATAGAACACTTCAAAATACATAAAATAGGCATTAACTTTATATTTTTCTGACCTTGTTTCAATTTATTATGAAGTTTCAAAGATCAGTTTGTCAAAAAAAGAAATTCAGCAATTAACTTGGTAAAATTACCTTCACTGCCCTTCAGTCAAAATAAATGTCTTAAAAATAGAAATAAAATTCTAAAAATCATGAAATTCATCCCAAGCATAGTTCACATATCTTTTTATGATTTAATGCTAGCAGATTGTATGATCTTTAATTAAAAGAATCAAAATTCATGAATTAACCCAATTTTCTAAAAAGGAAATGAAGTCTTAAAAAATCAATTTCCATTAATACAAAAAAAAAGATATATATAAAAAGTCAGCTTGAATGATGAATTTAGATCATTTGTTAAATTCCAGAAGCCCCTTTGTGACCCAGCCATGATTCGAGAAGCCCACTGCTTCAAGCCAGTACTGACCCGGTACCAAGTCGAAAAACTCAAAAATCCAAACAATGAATGATGGTTAAATAAATTCAAAATCAACATCTCCATTAGTTTCTACACAATGAAACAAGCAGGAATAGGTAAACAATTAAAGAAAATCATCATGCTAATGCCTAGAAATCAAGATTAAAAACAAATCGAGTATCTTCTTTTGCCTCGGCCTAGAACCACCACCTCTGGTGGCCGGCGACCGCCGACAAAGGGTGCAGCGCACTCAGAGAGGGGAGGCGATCCCAGTCATGCTCTCCTTTGCCTCAGCCGTGACCGGAGCACCATCGGAGCCTAACCCTTGCTGGCCATGGAAGAACCCTAGTTCGGGTGTGAAACCCGATCCACTAGCACGAATTTTAAAGCAACATGGTCTCTTTGATTTAGGCGCCAAAAGAAAGTTCAAATGAAGCACGAATCTCAAAGCAAGCATCAATTTGAAAATGATTGATATAAATCCTTCAACCGAATCTCAAATTGGGCTTCATCCAAAACCGATGTCCGAAGCCTAATAGCTCTCTGTCATGTGGGGCCCATATGTCAATAGCTCAAGTTTTGACATAAACCCCCTTGTCCGAATCTCAAAGTCAGATCCAATGTCCAGCCCTAATTTCAAAGTTCTGAGCCCGAATCTAAAAGCACAAAATGACAATCTAAGAGCCCAAATAATAAATAAAAACATTAAGTTAAAAGTCCTTTTACAAACAAAT
Source organism: Carex parvula (assembly GCA_025461045.1). Taxonomy (NCBI): domain Eukaryota; kingdom Viridiplantae; phylum Streptophyta; class Magnoliopsida; order Poales; family Cyperaceae; genus Carex; species Carex parvula. The sequence continues at coordinate 13,168 of JAJGRW010003732.1, read as the reverse complement.
CCCTCTGATGAAGTTTAATTACAGCAAAGCCCCTATAAAATTACAAAAAAACCCTCTTCTGCCCAAAACTTTTAAAAATGACCCCTGAAAGCACAATTCCCACTTGAAACCTTGTTTAAACCCCATATTGCATATCCATACTCCTTTAGTTTGTAAATAAGCCCCTGACAGAAAAATAAATATTTACAAATAGGTCCTTCTAAGACCTTTTTGGTCACAACTTCTTCATTTCAAGTCCGAATTGACTCAAACCACCTCCAAATGAACCCGAATTGAATTCTCCATTTTTCTAAACCAAAATTGAACATGTCCAAACATCAGCCAAACCCTGAAATGAACAAAATACCCCTTTCTTCAATTTAGATGATTCTATTTGTTAATAAAATGTAAATAACCATGCCATGAATCAAATATAAATCAATGATGTATGTATATCTTTCAAACATCCAAACTCTTATTTTAAAAACACAATAAATATTATTTTAATATGAAATCACACACACACACACATGTACCCAAATACATAGAAAACCAAATCAATACCAGAATCTTTACATAAGTTCCCTTTTAGCCCCTTTATTCAATTCACAACAAATAGGCACCAAATCCCGGAATGGACGAGGTATTCAGCATGGCTTGGAAGGGTCATCTGATGTAATTAACAGCGGGGGCTTGCGCCCGCTGGGAGTTAAACGTCCCCACAATCATTAAACTCTCTCGACAGACTGATTATGAACAGTAGGTCCGTCGAGGGTGAACCGGAAGGAATAGCAGAAAGAAAGAAATGAATGTTTCAAGTTCGATGTTCTTTAACCAATTGAGAGCATTGAACCATGAGACATTTAAATACATATGCACACACCTTCTAAACCAGCTGTGCAACTTTCTGCGCCCTACACCTTCGTTTTTTCCAAAGCCTCCTTTCAATCGATCCTACTCCAAGGATCCAATTGAGCAACAAAACTGGAGGTGGAATCAAAACAATGCTGCACCAAACAATCGCGCTCCAAGACCTCCTTTCAACAACTCGTTTCACAATCCGTCTTCCAATGACAACAACAATTCCTTCAATCGTCCGTCTTCCAATCAAAACAATTGGAACAATCCCTCTTCCAACAACAACTCCAACAAGAGCTTCTATCAGAACACTTCCTTTCCCAATCAGAACAATCGAGCACCTCAAGCCGGTCCTTCCAGACCGTACGTGCCTCCCTATGCGACCGATTTCACACATGAGCAAGGGAAGATGAATCAAATGATGTGGGAACAGATTTAGAGCATGTCGACCCAAATGGCGGCTCAAAGCAAATTGTTGGAGCAGTTGAGCCACATCGTCACATCGAGCCAACCTCAACCTGGAAAGCTTCGAGCTCAGCCAGAACCCAACCCCAGAGGAGAAGCTAAGGCGATCACGCTGCGAAGTGGGACCCAATACCAAGAACCAGCCTTTCCATCAGACCTGACCCCACCAGATGTGACACACACTGCTGAGACGCGACCCGCGTCACCCTCAGAAGAGCACGTCGATCCAGGTCGCATTGAGCCAAGTCGACCCGCGTCGCCACTTGGAGAACCAACGGACGCGACCCGCGTGCCAACTCATGCGACCCGCGTGGAGGAGCCAGACAGAGAGAAGAAGAAAGAGGCTGAGAGACCTCCAGTTGACAAACCTCCACCCTACAGGCCCCCTGTGCCTTTTCCCCGAAGACTAGCTGCAACCAAACTGGACGCACAATTCGCAAAGTTCGCTGAAGTCCTGAAAGGACTGCACATCACGATTCCATTCGCCGAGGCTTTGACTCAAATGCCCTCTTACGCCAAATTCTTGAAGGATATCTTATCCAACATACGAAGCTTGGGGGGCAATGAAACGGTGAAACTGACGGAACAATGTAGTGCCATTCTGAAGAGCGACCTACTTCCCAAATTGAACGACCCAGGGAAGTTCTCCATTCCTTGCATCATCGGCAAGGCCACGATCAAACGAGCTCTATGCGACTTGGGAGCTAGCGTGAGCCTCATGCCACGCACGATTTTCGATCGAATGGGGGTAGGAGAGCTCAGGCCCACGCGGATGACGTTGCAGCTAGCAGACTCCTCGGTACGATTGCCACTCGGCATAGTGGAAGACGTACCAGTTCAGGTCGGTAAGTACTTTGTACCTGTTGACTTCGTGGTCATGGAAATGGAAGAGGACAAGGAAGTCCCCATCATTATGGGACGACCTTTTCTCAGGACGGCAGGTGCAATCATCGATGTGTCTCAAGGAACACTGACCCTGAACTTTGGAGGAGAGAAAGTGTGTTTCCAAAGTGATCGAGCCATGAAGTACCCTTCAGCCGAATCCTGTTCTCGAGTGGATGTGCGCGAAGAATGCCTAACAGATTTGGTAGAAGGACACTTCCTTGATTGGATCCGTGAGAGCGTGAATGAACACACTGAATTCTTGTTCGAACCAAACGATGAAATCGGCAATCTGAAAGAAGTCGGAGGAACAGAAGTGAAAGTGGCTGACATGAAAGACCCTTGGTATGCAAACATTGCCAACTTCATCACTTCTTGGGATCTATCCGATCCCACCCAAGTCGAAGATTAGAGAAAGGAAGGTCGAGCTTGAGACCTAAAACAAGCGCTCCTTGGGAGGCAGCCCAAGCCTGTTCGTTTAATTGCATTTCATGTAGACATTTCATTTAGACATAGAGTAGATTTAGAGATAGATTAGAGTTAGATTAGATTTCTAATTGTTATCCTTTTGTAAAAATATCAAAAAGAACCCATCACGCGACCCGCATGAGATTACACGCGACCCGCGTGAAATTCCGTGCGACCCGCATCGCCTCGAACCGACGGCTGGCACTGAAGGGGCGCGTCGAAACGACGCGAGGTCCTTTTTAAGTCGTGTTCCCTTCCTCCCTTCTCATTCCCAGCCGATTCCTCTCTTTTCTTCTCCACTTGTTCTCCTCTCGAACGCCAGCACCACCTTGCGCACTCTGTCCGAAACCTAACCAGATCACGCGACCCGCGTGACATCGCACGCGACCCGCATCAAAATTTACGCGACCCGCATCAAAATTTAAGCCACCCGCGTCAGATCTCACGCGACCCGCGTTAATTCGCACAGAATTGAAAAATGAACCGAGAACGTCGTTCAAAACAGGCCCAAGACCGCCAAGACCGCATGCAGCTGCGCAGCCGTGCCCGGCCACCACCTGCACCAGCTCCTTCCTCACCATCGTCTATCTCACACCAGTCTGAGCGTTCTGACTCTGATGGTTCCTACCATCTCTCTGAGCACTTTGAGTCCTTGCGCTCAAAGAAGTTCGAAAACACGCGTCGAGTCGACTTGCACACTCTTCGCGTATTCGGAGTTGAGGAGGCCTTCCTGCTCCTCACGGGGAGGATCGGCTTCACCCCCGCTTTCTGGGCCATCGACCACCCCTCCTACGAGGGACTCACCCTTGAGTTCCTTTCATCTCTTGAGCTCAAGGAAAGGACGCAGGATGACCACTCACAGCACTACATCAAGTTCATCCTCGGTGGTCGACCTCACCGCGTCACACTCGTTCAGCTCCGCGAGTGGTTTGGTTTTCAGCCGGATCCTCAGACTTCCTCTCTTGAGTTCCGCGTGGGCCTAGACATGGTACATTTTTGGAGTTTAGTCACCGGCGGAGTCCCAGGAGACTTTCACACGAGGGACTTCAAGAGCATCAATATTTCTCACCCTTCTCTTCGTTGCATTCAGCGCGCCCTTGCCGTCTCCATTTTCGCTCGTGGTGCCACGGTCTCCCGAGTCAATATTGAGGATCTCCAGCTTCTGGATCACATGCTCCGGCCAGACGGACAGATAGAGCGGCCCGACCTGATGCTCTTTATGATCCACCACTGGCTTGATCTTCAGCGCTCCACGAGAGCCGGCGTCACCATTCCCATCGGTGCCTATGTCACACACATTGCGGAGCGCTTGGAGGTACCGATCACAGATGGTACGCCCTGCAGCGGTCGACGATTACTGGATGTCGAGGCCTTCCGTGCGGCAGGATTTATCACGATCACTACAGGCTTTGGTGGACGCCGCAGCTATCATTGGCGCATGCCAGACGGCTCAGCACAGCTCAGGCTGCCTGTTCACGCACCTCTCTCCTTTGTGGACCAGTCTACTTGGTTTTTCTCCAGACCAGTACCAGGTGCACCTCCACCCCCTCCTCCCGTGGCTGATGGTGCACCTATGCCTGCGGCTCCTCCCTCCACTCAGCCGAGTGCTTCTCACCCTACGGAGCCCACCATGCAGGACCTCTACCACCTCGTTTCTTCCATGAGGGAGACCCAGCTCCAGCATGGCAGCACACTTCACGACATTCAGTGTCAGCTGGCAGATTATCACGATCGCCTCAGCGGTGTTGAGGATGAGTTGCGTGACTGGCGCTACTATGATGAGCACGGGTACTACCCCGGGCCATCCTCTCCGCAGGATTGAGCGGGTATGTTTTCTTTTTCCCCTTTGCTTTTATTTCTCTTTATCTTTCAGTCTTGAAGCATTGAGGACAATGCTCAGACTAAGCTTGGGGGGGCGACTTTTGTGTTTTAGGGTTGACTTTTGTATCTTAGGATTTACTTTTATGCTTTATGTTTTATTTCGATTGCACTTAGGTCATTTTTTTTTTACTTTTTTCGCATTGTTAGGTGAAAAATTTGCTTGGTTGCTTCGATTTGGGACATGTTTGAAAATTTTTATGTGATTGGAATTGCTTTGGGAAATTAGAACTAACCTCATAATTGACCAAATAGAACTGATTAAGACCAAATGGTTTCAGATTTGTAGAATTTGGATGTTTGAATGTTGAGATAGAATTTAGAAACTGAATTGTGCCTTTAAAATTTGGAAATAGGGATTTCATATAAAGAAAGATTGGGATATCCGTTGGTGTGAATGAACACTAGCGGATGTGTGTATTCATGGCATGTGCAAATAGAATAAAAATAGAGAGAAAACAAGAAAACAAAAGAGAAAAAGAAAGGATGAAAAGATGGAGAACATAAGAGTACTGGCAATAAGCCTCGAATGGGCGCCTTTGAGCTCGTCTCCCAATTAGAAATAAAAGAAAGAAAATTTTTGCACATACCAACACACGAAGTCCGCAACTTTCTGACCTAAGCTTGATTCAAGCTTGGGGAGGCAAAAAGGGTAAATCTCCTACAAACGAGGGCATAGTTTAGTGAAAGAATGATAAATCGACAAACTCAAGTAATCAGTTTTGCGAGTCTTAAAACATTTAGATTTTGAGGTTTTGTTAATCAATTTGTGGGGTGAATCAAAATTGACCAAGGTGAGTCCAATTCATAGCAAAAAGATTCTTCAGTTTCTTATTTGAGCCAATCGAGTAAATTTTCACATTTTAGGCATTTAGTTTGCATTTAGGAGTCCAAACCCGATTCGAAAGTACAAGTTTGCTTGAGGACAAGCAAAGGGTAAGCTTGGGGGAATTTGATATGTCCATATTTCATCTATTATTTCGTCCTATTTTCTGAACCAGACCTTATATTTTGACCACATAATTGCATAGTTTATATTGAAAATCAATTAGAATATGGTACTGCTGCAGTTTGTGGTTGATTTGCAGGAATAGGCGAAAAGCAGGCAAAAAGGCCAAGTTCAGACTTCCCCCACGCG
>JAJGRW010003731.1:0-15967 GCA_025461045.1 Carex parvula | reverse complement strand
GTTGGATTGTGAGGAAGCGGGCAAGGCGAGAGACAGAAAAAGCAACGTCAGGGCGTGTATTTACTACTGTAAATAGCAGGGACCTAATCTTGCGCTAGTATAGGTTGATTTCTTTAAGTGTTGCAAGGTCCGTTCGCGGGAAAAGCTCTACTCAAGCCATAGGCGTATCGTGGCGAATATTGCGCTTGGTTGCTAGGCAGGCAATTTTGTTAACATACGTGGCTTGTAATAGCTATATTTTTTACAAGGATTAATCTTAAATAACTTTTACTCTAAGAAACTATCTTAGGTCCTGTCCTCCTATAAGGCTATACTTCTTCTGCAGATCCTCCACAACGTGCTCTGCCCTTAGACGGTGTTTTAGGTAATACGCGAGGATTATATTGTTAACGTAGAAGAAAATAAACACACTATTATAAATTATATAGCAAGGTTTTATAGGGTACTAGAGAGAATCTAAGCTTTATAAAGGTAGGCCGTAAAGTCTCTTTGCCAGAGCAAAGGCAAGATACGCAGGCTGTACAACGCTCTATAGAGCTAGAGTATTGTGCCTTTGCGTGTGTACCCGCGCGGCATTTGCATGTATATAACGCGATTAATTATTGCATGTATAAAGGCGTTAGTTATGTTGTACTGCTTAAGCTCTAGGTTAAACAAGCTGCTATAGCTATAAGCATCCTAAATAATCTCCCTGCAAGTGTGGCAGCATAGGTCTCTTAGGCTGTCACATTGTTCTGTTGATCGCCTGGACGACAAGCCTGGCCTTACACTTCTAGAAATAATAGTGCTAATTAAGCTTGTAGGTATATACCTATATTAAGTCTAGTATCTAGATCCCTTCTTGTTTTGCTTGGTCTCTAGGCACCTCAGTCCACAACTTCGTTTGCTTGTGGCTATCAAGGTGTTCTTCCTTAGCCTGCTTAAAGAGCGTGTAGAGTGGGTGACTAGGTTGCAGTCTGTTCGGTGGGGTACTAGTGGCAGCTCGCTCTAATAAGGGCAATGGCCTCTTATTATTAGACGTTAATGCTTGCTTTATCCAGTTTCTTCCCTTCAATCTCTTAAACGTGACCTGCTTTGGTGCCGGCCATAAGGCTGCGGCCCATGGTTCAGGAGCATTGGCTCTACTGATTTCAGGAGCATTGGCTCTACTGATTCAGGAGCATTAGCTCTACTATTTCAGGAGCATTGGCTCTACTAATTTCAGGAGCATTGGCTCTACTTATTTCAGGAGCATTGGCTCTACTAATATCAGGAGCATTGGCTCTACTAATTTCAGGAGCATTAGCTCTACTAATTTCAGGAGCATTGGCTCTACTAATTTCAGGAGCAGTGGCTCTACTAATTGAGGAACTAAGTGGAGTTCAGAGTCTGTCCAGATCGTGTGGGGAGGCAACTGGGGATCAACCAGCTTTCCTTCACCTCCACGCAGGAGGGCTCTCTCAACAGGCTGTAATCCTCCAGCGCGAGGCAGGGCTTGATCTAGCTCCCGATCATCTCTAGCACTGGGCAGCGAGTTGGGGCACTGCTCGTATCCATCTGAGCTCATTAATTGCGCCAGTAAGGCTGCTGTGGTGGTGTACTTGGCGCGTCGAGATAGGGTATGATCTTCCTACCGCGCTTGTTGTACTAGGGAATGCCTAATAGTGTAGGAGGAGAGTTGTCTGTCGCTTTGTCCTTATAGAACGTGTTTGTATTACTGTTCTGTTGTGATGGAGAAGGCAGTAGCTCTATTGTCCTAATCTATGCTAATCTCTTTAAGGGTGCTGTGCATAAGATTGTCTATAATATGCTTTATGTCTCTATTAAAGACGCTCTCTTTATTAAACACAACGTTCACAGGTGCTAATAACCTTGCCTATTAACAGCACCTATTCCTAAAGATGTTAGAGGATTAGTATCCTACTAGGTATCTAATCTAGGCCTTTAGGTTAAGTCTTTGTAGACGTCCCTTCCTGCGCTTTATATATCTGTTATAGCAAAAGCCTTGCAGCTATATGCTCGCAGGTAGGATTAATTTAGCTTCTAGGGTGACGTAATAATCCTATTTTAAAAGGCAACTGTTGTAAAGAACGCTTTGTAGGGCGATTTCTAGCGATTTAAGTATTTAGGCGTTTGATTGTATAGGTATACAGCGGATTAAGTCACTTCAGGCTATACTTCCTATAGTAGATTTGCGTTAAGGCGCATTGTACGAGCTTTCTTCTTCACCACACCCCCTAAGCGTTCAGCTCCGCCGTTTTAGGCTTGGGTATTAGGTGCTGAAGGCTTCAACAGCTATACCTTAATGTCCTTCCACCTCTAGGCGTTGCTGAGCGAAAACGTCTTGTTATCAGTCTTAATAACTTTAACCATAATACAGAATTAGGTTTTTATAAACGTTATAAAGGTTTAGAGGGCTCTAATAATTACTTAGGCCAGTCAGTTATCCTTAAAATAGAAATCCTAGAGGATACTAGTAGCTCTGCATATAATCAGCATTTAGCTCTTCTCCTTTGTACTGCTGCCCTCTTTATAATTATAAAAATTAATGGCTACTCGCTCTCTGGACCTTCTAGGATAGTGCAGGGGCGTTCTTTGTATTTGTCTCTCTAGCTTTAATCTTCTCACATGCGTTACATTTAACTATAGGTATGCTAACAATCTTTCACCCCCTTAGATTGCTGCCATAAGGTGTTTAAGTGCCTAAGGTTCCTAGATGTCCTAATTGTTTATGCTATATCTTAGCGTTAGCTTGTTAAGTAGCTTAATATTCTACGCAAGCTAGTTGTTGCAAAAGTCGCATAGTAGATCTAACGCGTTGTTATTTAATAACCTATTACTATATTGTTCTTTAAGGAGCGCTAACAGCGCTATTATTAGGTTAACATAGGACAGTTAGTTCTTACTTAGTATCCTACTATAGGCCTTGTTGCTAAAGTTTCTAAATAAGACAAGGTTACAGTGTAGGTCTAGGCAGAAGGCTACATCTTTAAGATAAAGGCGGCGTATAGAGCCTGCTCTAGTCACTCTTAAGGATACTAAGCCATACGCTTGATCTATATCTATGCATTCCTGCCTATAAGAAATCTCCTAGTGTAGGTGCCTAGGGTGTTTGTAAATTAACTAATATTGTTTGCAACAGTAGCAGTTAGTGCCTAAATTAAGTATAAAGAATTGTTTAAGTAGGTACCTAGATTGCTAGGTTATAAATAAGGCGTCTGCTATTATAATATTAACCTCTCCTACACGTCTGCTATATAGTCCACTTCTGTAGTGTTCTGTATTGTTAGGGTTGCTAAATGTAATTTCTTAACAGCAGGGGTCTTAGATTATAGCCTCTTTGCTAAGCATAGTTTTTTTTAAAGCTTAGCGCGGTTGCTAATTCTTTCCTAGACTATCCTCTTAATGCCCTTGCACGCTCTCTATCCTAGAGGCGCTGTATCTAGCAGTACATACCAGCACTTTGTAATCTTGTGTAGGCTGTCGCACGCCATGCACTTCCGCGTCGTATAGTCGATCGTGTCGCTATCGCGCTAGAAGCGCTTCTGGCGTTGTTTTCAGCCTCTGCCACGTGTTAGTTTATTGTTAGCGTTGTTATTAGCGTCTTTGCTAGCAAGGGTAGGTCCTCTAGCTACAAAGGCCGCTTTTAACAACTTGCTTTTAACAGGGTGTAGTAGGTTAGCTTGTTTTCTAAAACGTAGGAACATGTTAGTAGCTATTATAGCTGTATTAAAAAGGCTGTTCTTTATAAGTAATATAGTCTATTCTTAAAAGTACTTTGCTATAGCTTTATAAAATTGTTCTTAACAAATTAGTTGTTTAGGCAATTAGGTACGCCTGTTGCCTTAGCTTTAGTTACCGCATGATCAACCTTAGTGAGCCAGGTGTCCCACTAGCGCTGCTGTTCTTATTAGTTTAAGAGCTGCCTGATATTGTTCTTGTGCTTTGTTAAGCCTTGTCCTCTGACCTTACGCCTACTGTGGCGGCGAGCTTGGTAATCCAGCTTTAATAGGGCTGAGACAGCTTGCAGCAATTTGTAAACAGGTGCGCAGACACTGTTGTTTAGATAAAGTTAGTTACCTGCAAGAGGTAGGTCTGCTTCTGCTAGTATTTTTAATTATAGACCTTATGTTCCTTAAATACAGACTTAAAATTGTCTACGTTTTCCTTATAGAAGGTCTTGCTAGCGTTTAAGAGATTAGACAGTTAGGTTAGTACAAACTAAGGTACTAGGGCATCCTGCCTATAGGTCGCTCAATACTGCGTTTAATGTTAATTAACAGCCGCTGTTAATAGCTGATAGTTGGCTATCACTGGCCTGATAGGAGCTACAGGTTAGACGAGTGGCTGGGCCATCTGCTTAGGGTCAATTTTTAACCAGACGCTTAGCGACACATATTTTAACTCTAGCTAAGCAAGCTATTTAGTCCACTAGGTATGTTCCATAAGGACTACTATAGGGTCGCGATTAGTGGTCGTCATCTTAATAGATTTTAATAGCTTCGCACGCCGTCGCGTTGCGGCTTCGTGCGCTGTCGCGGTGTAGCTAGCGTGCGCGCCGTCGTTGGCAGCATATACGCTTGTTTGGTGCTTAAGGTGAGGCAGTGAGACTCTTAATTGTCAGATTTAATAGTGTTCTAATAAAATAATTATGTATTAATAATAATTAGGGTGGATTGTATTGTTCTTTGTGTGTGGGTGCTTGACCTTGCTTTTAGGGGTCTGAGTCACCTCGCGTACTAGCCGCAGGTCACATGAGTGCACGCTATGGCCAGCCACACCGCAGTTTGCTGCAATTTGCTGCAACCTGCTGCAACTTGCTGTCTGACAGTAGGTGCGCATATCTGACAGTCTGTCTCCGTGCCCTAAGGACCCTGCGCTAATCTGACACACCCCCTTAGCTCAGCGTTATTGTCTTGAGCTGTACATAGTTTTATCGCTAGGTGATCCGGATGTCTCAGCATCTACTGTTCTCCCTATAGCGTTAATCCTTTGAAATTATCTCATTAATATCTCTTTTCTCAACAATCATGCGATCCTTTACATCAACCAGGCCTACTTGCTTTAGAACGTAGCCCATGTATTAGCAGAAGAGGTTTAGTAAAGCCGTCAGCAATTATATTGCTTAATTAGACGTATGTTACTCTAATTGTTTTCCTCTTTGCCTCTTGTCGTAGCCAGTAATTGTGGATATCCACATGACGGAGTTTAGTTGTAAGCTAAGAGATTTCCTTATTAATCAGCCGTATTGTCTGCGTGTTGTCGCATTAAATAGTAATTACTAGGGTCCTCCAGTATTACTTAAAGTTCGGTGAGGAGCATCCGTACAAACATGGCTTCCTTGGCTACCTTGCAATAGTGCCAGGAGCTCAGCCTCAGTGGTTGAAGTGGTGACTGTATCCTGCTTATTTGCTTGCCAGGCAATAAGACTGCTAATAGCTTTATTGCGTATCCTTAAGAGCTCTTTTAGTTAATTGTATTGTCTGCAAATAACGCGTTGCTTGCCACTACAAGGTCATTGTCTCCACTAAGTTGTAGGGCATACGTTTGCGTTGAGTGTAGGTATAGGAGGACGCGATCGGCGGCATGTTAATGAGCTGAGCTTGGATTGGTGAGGAAGCGGGCGAGGCGAGAGACAGGAAAGGCAACGTTAGGGCGTGTATTTACTGCTGTGAATAGCAGGGACCTAATCTTGCGCTAGTATAGGTTAATTTCTCTAAGTGTTGCGAGGTCTGTTCGCAGGAAAAGCTCTACTCAAGCCATAGGCGTATCATAGCAAATATCGCGCTTGGTTGCTAGACGGGCGATTTTGTTAACATACGCGGCTTGTAATAGCTATATCTTTTGCAAGGATTAATCTTAAATAACCTCTACTCTAAGAAACTATCTTAGGTCCTGTCCTCCTGTAAGGCTGTACTTCTTCTGCAGATCCTCCACAACGTGCTCTGCCCTTAGACAGTGTTTTAGGTGATACGCGAGGATTATATTGTTAACGTAGAAGAAAATAAACACACTGTTACAGATTATATAGCAAGGTTTATAGGGTACTAGAGAGAATCTAAGCTTTATAAGGTAGGCTATAAAGTCTCTTTGCTAGAGCAAAGGCGAGATACGCAGGCCGTACAACGCTCTATAGAGCTAGAGTATCGTGCCTTCGCGCGTGTACCCGCGTGGCATTTGCATGTATATAACGCGATTAATTATTGCATGTATAAAGGCGTTTGTTATGTTAGTACTGTTTAAGCTCTAGGTTAAACCTAAGCTGCTATAGCTATAGCATCCTAAACGATCTCCCTGCGAGTGTGGCGGCGTAGGTCTCTTGGGGCTGTCACATTGTTCTGTTGATTGCCTTGGACAACAAGCCTGGCCTTACACTTCTAGAAGTAATAGTGCTAATTAAGCTTAGTAGGTATATACCTATATTAAGTCTAGTATCTGGATCCCTTTTTGTTTTGCTTAGTCTCTAGGCACCTTAGTCTACAACTTTGTTTGCTTGTGGCTATTAAGGTGTTCTTCCTTAGGCCTGCTTGAAGAGCGTGTAGAGTGGGTGACTAGGTTGCAGTCCGTTCGGTGGGGGTACTGGTGGCAGCTCGCTCTAATAAGGGCGATGGCCTCTTATTATTAGACGTTTAATGCTTGCTTTATCCAGTTTCTTCCCTTCAATCTCTTAAACGTGACCTGCTTTGGTGCCGGCCATGAAGGCTGCGGCCCATGGTTCGGGAGCATTGGCTCTACTGATTTAGGAGCATTGGCTCTACTATTTCAGGAGCATTGGCTCTACTTATTTCAGGAGCATTGGCTCTACTAATTCAGGAGCATTGGCTCTACTGATTTCAGGAGCATTGGCTCTACTAATTTCAGGAGCATTGGCTCTACTGATTTCAGGAGCATTGGCTCTACTGATTTCAGGAGCAGTGGCTCTACTAATTGAGGAACTAGAGTGGAGTTCGGAGTCTGTCCAGATCGTGTGAGGGAGGCAACTGGGATCAACCAGCTTTCCTTCACCTCCACGCAGGAGGGCTCTCTCAACAGGCTGTAATCCTCCAGCGCGAGGCAGGGCTTGATCTAGCTCCCGATCATCTCTAGCACTGGGCAGCGAGTTGGGGCACTGCTCGTATCCATCTGAGCTCATTAATTGCGCCAGTAAGGCTGCTGGTGGTGGTGTACTTGGCGGCGTCGGATAGGGTATGATCTTCCTACCGCGCTTGTTGTACTGGGGAATGCCTAATAGGTGTAGGAGGAGAGTCGTCTGTTGCTTTGTCCTTATAGAACGTGTTTGTATACTGTTCTGTTGTATAGAGAAGGCGGTAGCTCTATTGTCCTAATCTATGCTGCAATCTCTTTAAGGGTGCTGTGCATAAGATTGTCTATAATGTGCTTTATGTCTCTATTAAAGACGCTCTCTTTATTAAACACAACGTTACAGGTGCTAATAACCTTGCCTATTAACAGCACCTATATCCTAAAGATGTTAGAGGATTAGTATCCTACTAGGTATCTAATCTAGGCCTTTAGGTTAAGTCTTTATAGACGTCCCTTCCTGCGCTTTATATTATCTGTTATAGCAAAAGCCTTGCAGCTATATGCTCGCAGGTAGGATTAATTTAGCTTCTAGGGTGACGTAATAATCCTATTTTAAAAGGCAACTGTTGTAAAGAACGCTTTGTAGGGCGATTTCTAGCGATTTAAGTATTTAGCGTTTGATTGTACTAGGTATACAGCGGATTAAGTTCACTTTAGGCTATACTTCCTATAGTAGATTTGCGTTAAGGCGCATTGTACAAGCTTTCTCCTTCACCACACCCCCTAAGCGTTCAGCTCTGCTGTTTTAGGCTTAGGTATTAGGTGCTGAAGGCTTAACAGCTATACCTTAATTGTCCTTCTACCTTCTAGGCGTTAGCTAAGCAAAACGTCTTGTTATTAGTCTTAATAACTTTAACTATAATACAGAATTAGGTTTTTATAAACGTTATAAAGGTTTAGAAGGCTCTAATAATTAATTAGGCTAGTTAGTTATCCTTAAAATAGAAATCCTAGAGGATACTAGTAGCTCTGCATATAATAGCATTTAGCTCTTCTCCTTTATACTGCTGCCCTCTTTATAATTATAAAAATTAATAGGCTACTTGCTCTCCTAGACCTTCTAGGATAGTGCAGGGCGTTCTTTGTATTTGTCTCTTTAGCTTTAATCTTCTATATGCGTTATATTTAACTATAGGTATGCTAACAATCTTTACCCCTTAGATTGCTGCATAAGGTGTTTAAGTGCCTAAGGTCCTAGATGTCCTAATTGTTTATGCTATATCTTAGCGTTAGCTTGTTATAGTAGCTTAATAGTCTGCAATCTAGTTGTTGCAAAAGTTGCCTATAGCTCTAACCGTTGTTATATTAATAACCTATTAGCTATATTGTTCTTTAAGGAGCGCAACAGCGCTATTATTAGGTTACGTAGGAACAGTTAGTTCTAACTTAGTATCCTACTATAGGCCTTGTTGCTAAAGTATTCTAAATAAGACAAGGTTACAGTGTAGGTCTAGGCAGAAGGGCCACATCTTTAAGATAAGGCGGCGTATAGAGCCTGCTCTAGTCACTCTTAAGGATACTAAGCTATACGCTTGATCTATATCTAGTGCATTTCCTGCCTATAAGAAATCTCCTAGTGTAGGTGCCCGGTGTTTCGTAAATTACTAATATTGTTTGCAACGTGGCATGTTATGCCTAAATTAAGTATAAAGATTGTTTAAGTAGGTACCTAGATTGCTAGGTTATAAATAAGGCGTCGCTATTATAATATTAACCTCTTCTACACGTCTGCTATATAGTCACTCTTCTATAGTGTCCTGTATTGTTAGGGTTGCTGAATGCAATTTCTTAACAGCAGGGGTCTTAGATTATAGCCTCTTTGCTAAGCATAGTTCTTCTTAAAGCTTAGCGCTGTTGCTAATTCTTTCCTAGGACTATCCTCTTAATGCCCTTGCGCGCTCTCTATCCTAGAGGCGCTGTATCTGGCAGTACATACCAGCACTTTGTGATCTTGTGTGGGCCGTCGCACGCCATGCACTTCCGCGTCGTATAGTCGATCGTGTCGCTATCGCGCTGGAAGCGCTTCTGGCGTTGATTTCGGCCTCTGCCACGTGTTGGTTTATTGTTAGCGTTGTTGTTAGCTTCTTTGCCTGCAAGTGTGGGTCCTCTAGCTGCAAAGGCTGCCTTTAACAATTTGCTCTTAGCAGGGTATAGTAGGTTAGCTTGTTTCCTAAAGCGTAGGAACATGTTAGTAGCTGTTATAGCAGTATTAGGAAGGCTGTTTCTTATAAATAAGATAGTCTATCCTTAAAAGTACTTTGCTATAGCTTTTATAAAATTGTTCTTAACAAATTAGTTGTTTAGGCAATTAGGTACGCCTGTTGCCTTAGCTTTAGTTACCTGCGTGGTTAACCTTAGTAAGCCTAGGTATCCTACTAGCTGCTGTTCTTATTAGTTTAAGGGCTGCCTGATATGTTCTTGATGCTTTGTTAAGCTCGTCCTCTAATCTTACGCCTACTAGTTGCAGCGAGCTTAGTGAATCCAGCTCTGATAGGGCTAAGACAGGCTTGCAACAATTTGTGAAACAGGTGCGTAGACACTGTTGTTTAGATAAAGTTAGTTACCTATAAAAGGTAGGTCTGCTTCTGCTAATATTTTTAATTATAGACTTTATATTCCTTAAAAACAGACTTAAAATTGTCTACTGTCTTCCTTATAGGAGGTCTTGCTAGCGTTTAAGAGATAGACAGTTAGGTTAGTACAACTAAGGTACTAGGGCATCCTGCCTATAGGGTCGCTCAATACTGCGTTTAAATGTTAATTAACAGCCTGCTGTTGATACTAATAGTTGGCTATTACTGGCCTGATGGGAGCCACAGGTTCGACGAGTGGCTGGGCCATCTGCTTGGGGTCGATTTTCGACCAGACGCTTCAGCGACACACATTTTGACTCTAGTTGAGCGAGCTATTTGGTCCACTAGGGTATGTTCCATAAGGACTACTGTAGGGTCGCGATCGGTGGTCGTCATCTTAATGGATTTTGATGGCTTCGCACGCCGTCGCGTTGCGGCTTCGTGCGCTGTCGCGGTGTAGCTAGCGTGCGCGCCGTCGTTGGCAGCATATACGCTTGTTTGGTGCTCAAGGTGAGGCAGTGAGACTCTTAATTGTCAGATTTAATAGTGTTCTGATAAAATAATTATGTATTAATAATAATCAGGGTGGATTGTATTGTTCTTTTGTGTGGGTGCTTGACCTTGCTTTTGGGGTCTGAGTCACCTCGCGTACTAGCCGCAGGTCACATGAGTGCACGCTATGGCCAGCACACCGCAGTTTGCTGCAATTTGCTGCAACCTGCTGCAACTTGCTGTCTGACAGTAGGTGCGCATATCTGACAGTCTGTCTCCGTGCCCTAAGGACCCTGCGCTAATCTGACACACCCCCTCAGCTCAGCGTTATTGTCTTGAGCTGTACATAGTTTTATCGCTAGGTGATCCAGGATGTCTCAGCATCTACTGTTCTCCCTATAGCGTTAATCCTTTAAATTATCTCCTTAATATCTCTTTTCTTAACAATCATGCGATCCTTTACATCAACTAGGCCTACTTGCTCTAGGAACGTAGCCTATGTAGTAGCAGGAAGAGGTTTAGTAAAGCCGTTAGCAATTATATTGCTTAATTTAACATATGTTACTCTAATTGTTTTCCTCTTTGCCTCTTGTCGTAGCCAGTGATTGTGGATATCCACATGACAGGAGTTTAGTTGTAAGCTAAGAGATTTCCTTATTAATCAGCCGTATTGTCTGCGTGTTGTCGCATTGAATAGTAATTACTAGGTCCTCTAGTATTACTTGAAGTTCGGTGAGGAGCATCCGTACGAACATGGCTTCCTTGGCTACTTGCAATAGTGCCAGGAGCTTAGCCTTAGTGGTTGAAGTGGTGACTGTATCCTGCTTATTTGCTTGCCAGGCAATAAGACTGCTAAATAGCTTTATTGCGTATCCTTAAGAGCTCTTTTAGTTAATTGTATTGTCTGCAAATAACGCGTTGCTTGCCACTACTAAGGTCATTGTCTCCACCAAGTTGTAGGGCATACGTTTGCGTTAAGTGTAGGTATAGGAGGACGCGATCAGCGGCTTGTTAATAAGCTAAGCTTGGATTAGTAAGGAAGCAGGGCAAGGCAAGAGACAGGAAAGCAACGTTAGGGCATGTATTTACTGCTGTAAATAGCAGGGACCTAATCTTGCGCTAGGTACAGGTTAATTTCTCTAAGTGTTGCAAGGTCTGTTCGCAGGAAAAGCTCTACTCAAGCCATAGGCGTATCATAGCAAATATCGCGCTTGGTTGCTAGACAGGCAATTTTGTTAACATACGCGGCTTGTAATAGCTATATCTTTTATAAGGATTAATCTTAAATAACCTCTACTCTAAGAAACTATCTTAGGTCCTGTCCTCCTGTAAGGCTGTACTTCTTCTGCAGATCCTCTACAACGTGCTCTGCCCTTAGACAGTGTTTTAGGTGATACGCGAGGATTATATTGTTAACGTAGAAGAAAATAAACACACTGTTACAGATTATATCAGCAAGGTTTATAGGGTACTAGAGAGAATCTAAGCTTATAAGGTAGGCCGTAAAGTCTCTTTGCTAGAGCAAAGGCGAGATACGCAGGCCGTACAACGCTCTATAGAGCTGGAGTATCGTGCCTTCGCGCGTGTACCCGCGTGGCATTTGCATGTATATAACGCGATTAATTATTGCATGTATAAAGGCGTTTGTTATGTTGTACTGTTTAAGCTCTAGGTTAAACTAAGCTGCTATAGCCATCAGCATCCTAAACAATCTCCCTGCAAGTGTGGCAGCGTAGGTCTCTTAGGCTGTCACATTGTTCTGTTAATCGCCTTAGGACGACAAGCCTGGCCTTACACTTCTAGAAGTAATAGTGCTAATTAAGCTTATAGGTATATACCTACATTAAGTCTAGTATCTAGATCCCTTCTTGTTTTGCTTGGTCTCTAGGCACCTCAGTCCACAACTTTGTTTGCTTGTGGCTATCAAGGTGTTCTCCTCGGCCTGCTTAAAGAGCGTGTAGAGTGGGTGACTAGATTGCAGTCCGTTCGGTGGGGGTACTAGTGGCAGCTCGCGTCTAATAAGGGCAATAGCCTCTTATTATTAGACATTTAATGCTTGCTTTATCTAGTTTCTTCCCTTTAATCTCTTAAACGTGACCTGCTTTAGTGCCGGCCATAAAGGCTGCAGCCCATGGTTTGGGAGCATTGGCTCTACTGATATCAGAAGCATTAGCTCTACTAATTTCAGAAGCATTGGCTCTACTAATTTCAGGAGCATTGGCTCTACTGATTTCAGGAGCAGTGGCTCTACTGATATCAGGAGCATTGGCTCTACTAATTTCAGGAGCATTGGCTCTACTGATTTCAGGAGCAGTGGCTCTACTAATTGAGGAACTGAGTGGAGTTCAGAGTCTGTCCAGATCGTGTGAGGGAGGCAACTGGGGATCAACCAGCTTTCCTTCACCTCCACGCAGGAGGGCTCTCTCAACAGGCTGTAATCCTCCAGCGCGAGGCAGGGCTTGATCTAGCTCCCGATCATCTCTAGCACTGGGCAGCGAGTTGGGGCACTGCTCGTATCCATCTGAGCTCATTAATTGCGCCAGTAAGGCTGCTGGTGGTGGTGTACTTGGCGGCGTCGGATAGGGTATGATCTTCCTACCGCGCTTGTCGTACTAGGGAATGCCTAATAGTGTAGGAGGAGAGTTGTCTGTCGCTTCGTCCTTATAGAACGTGTTTGTATTACTGTTCTGTTGTAATAGAGAAGGCAGTAGCTCTATTGTCCTAATCTATGCTGCAATCTCTTTAAGGGTGCTGTGCATAAGATTGTCTATAATGTGCTTTATGTCTCTATTAAAGACGCTCTCTTTATTAAACACAACGTCACAGGTGCTAATAACCTTGCCTATTAACAGCACCTATATCCTAAAGATGTTAGAGGATTAGTATCCTACTAGGTATCTAATCTAGGCCTTTAGGTTAAGTCTTTATAGACGTCCCTTCCTGCGCTTTATATTATCTGTTATAGCAAAAGCCTTGCAGCTATATGCTCGCAGGTAGGATTAATTTAGCTTCTAGGGTGACGTAATAATCCTATTTTAAAAGGCAACTGTTGTAAGAACGCTTTGTAGGGCGATTTCTAGCAATTTAAGTATTTCAGCGTTTGATTGTACAGGTATACAGGCAGATTAAGTCACTTTAGGCTATACTTCCTATAGTAGATTTGCGTTAAGGCGCATTGTACAAGCTTTCTCCTTCACCACACCCCCTAAGCGTTCAGCTCTGCCTGTTTTGGGCTTAGGTATTAGGTGCTAAAGGCTTAACAGCTATACCTTAATTGTCCTTCTACCTCTAGGCGTTGGCTAAGCAAAACGTCTTGTTATTAGTCTTAATAACTTTAACTGTAATACAGAATTAGGTTTTTATAAACGTTATAAAGGTTTAGAGGCTCTAATAATTAATTAGGCCTAGTTAGTTATCCTTAAAATAGAAATCCTAGAGGATACTAGTAGCTCTGCACATAATCAGCATTTAGCTCTTCTCCTTTGTACTGCTGCCCTCTTTATAATTATAAAATTAATAGCTACTCGCTCTCCTAGACCTTCTAGGATAGTGCAGGGCGTTCTTTGTATTTGTCTCTTTAGCTTTAATCTTCCACATGCGTTATATTTAACTATAGGTATGCTAACAATCTTTACCCTCTTAGATTGCTGCACAAGGTGTTTAAGTGCCTAAGGTCCTAGATGTCCTAATTGTTTATGCTATATCTTAGCGTTAGCTTGTTATAGTAGCTTAATAGTCTGCAATCTAGTTGTTGCAAAAGTCGCCTGTAGCTCTAACGCGTTGTTGTATTTAATAACCTATTAGCTATATTGTTCTTTAAGGAGCGCAACAGCGCTATTATTAGGTTAACGTAGGACAGTTAGTTCTAACTTAGTATCCTACTACAGGCCTTGTTGCTAAAGTATTCTAAATAAGACAAGGTTACAGTGTAGGTCTGGGCAGAAGGCTACTATCCTTAAGGTAAAGGCGGCGTATAGAGCCTGCTCTAGTCACTCTTAAGGATATTAATCCATACGCCTTGATCTATATCTGTGCATTCCCTGCCCTATAAGAAATCTCCTGTGTAGATGCCCGGGTGTTCGTGAATCAGTTGATATTGTTGGCGACGTGGCACGTTGCGCCTAAATAAGGATAAATAATTGTTTAAGTGGGTACCTAGATTGCTTTGCTATAAATAAGGCAGCTAGTATTACTATATTAACCTCTCCTACGCGTCTGCTATATAGTCACTTCTCTGTAGAGTCCTGTATTGTTAGGGTCGCTGAAATGCAATTTCTTAACAGCAGGGTCTTAGATTATAGCCTCTTTGCTAAGCATAGTTCTTCTTAAAGCTTAGCGCTGTTGCTAATTCTTTCCTAGACTATCCTCTTAATGCCCTTGCGCGCTCTCTATCCTAGAGGCGCTGTATCTGGCAGTACATACCAGCACTTTGTAATCTTGTGTGGGCCTGTCGCACGCCATGCACTTCCGCGTCGTATAGTCGATCGTGTTGCTATCGCGCTGGAAGCGCTTCTGGCGTTGATTTCGGCCTCTGCCACGTGTTGGTTTATTGTTAGCGTTGTTGTTAGCGTCTTTGCTAGCAAGGGTAGGTCCTCTAGCTGCAAAGGCTGCTTTTAACAACTTGCTCTTAACAGGGTATAGTAGGTTAGCTTGTTTCTAAAGCGTAGGAACATGTTAGTAGCTATTATAGCTAGTATTAGGAAGGCTGTTCTTTATAAATAATATAGTCTATCTTTAAAAGTACTTTGCTATAGCTTTTATAAAATTGTTCTTAACAAATTAGTTGTTTAGGCAATTAGGTACGCCTGTTGCCTTAGCTTTAGTTACTGCGTGGTTAGACCTTGGTAAGCCAGGTATCCTACTAGGCTGCTGTTCTTATTAGTTTAAGGGCTGCCTGATATTGTTTTATGCTTTGTTAAGCTCGTCCTCTAATCTCACGCCTACAGTTGCGCGAGCTTAGTGATCTAGCTCTGATAGGGCTAAGACAGCTTGCAACAATTTGTAAACAGGTGCGCAGACACTGTTGTTTAGATAAAGTTAGTTACCTGTAAAAGGTAGGTCTGCTCCTGCTAATATTTTTAATTATAGACCTTATATTCCTTAAAAACAGACTTAAAATTGTCTACGTCTTCCTTATAGGAGGTCTTGCTAGCGTTTAAGAGATTAGACAGTCAGGTTAGTATAAACTAAGGTACTAGGGCATCCTGCCGTAGGGTCGCTCAATACTGCGTTTAATGTTATTGACAGCCGCTGTTAATAGCTGATAGTTGGCTATCACTGGCCTGATAGGAGCCACAGGTTAACAAGTGGCTGGGCTATCTGCTTAGGGTTAATTTTGACCAGACGCTTCAGCGAACACATATTTTAACTCTAGTTGAGCGAGCCATTTGGTCCACTGGTATGTTCCATGAGGACTACTGTAGGGTCGCGATCGGTGGTCGTCATCTTGATGGATTTTAATGGCTTCGCACGCCGTCGCGTTGCGGCTTCGTGCGCTGTCGCGGTGTAGCTAGCGTGCGCGCCGTCGTTGGCAGCATATACGCTTGTTTGGTGCTCAAGGTGAGGCAGTGAGACTCTTAATTGTTAGATTTAATAGTGTTCTAATAAAATAATTGTGTATTAATAATAATCAGGGTGGATTGTATTGTTCTTTGTGTGGGTGCTTGACCTTGCTTTTGGGGTCTGAGTCACCTCGCGTACTAGCCGCAGGTCACATGAGTGCACGCTATGGCCAGCACACCGCAGTTTGCTGCAATTTGCTGCAACCTGCTGCAACTTGCTGTCTGACAGTAGGTGCGCATATCTGACAGTCTGTCTCCGTGCCCTAAGGACCCTGCGCT
>JAJGRW010003730.1:0-28926 GCA_025461045.1 Carex parvula | reverse complement strand
TACCGGTCGAACAACTATTTTTTGTCCTAGACCTGTATTCATATTTTGGGTGTAGGGGAAAAATAACAAAAGCTGGTAAAGGCAAGAAACAAGTTGCAAATAGTGATCTTCAAGGGGATAAATTTAAGAATTTACCTAGTGACACTGCTGTTAGCCTATTCATGGAGGGCTTGAACTCAACTTCTTGAATACATCATTTGGAGACACAAGGCACACCGTTGGTTCAATTTTGTGGGACCGATCTTTTTGAAAGTGTCACATCGTACACTAGGTGGCGCTTTTGCAGTTTCAACAGACTTACAATGGAAATCAGTTTCTATAAATTGTTTAGAGGGAGAAGTAGAAACTTCAACTCATTCTGAAAATGGGTTTAGCAATCTGTCCATGATCCCAAATGGCACAAGCCCATTTCCTAAAATGAGAGCGGTTTTTTGGGTTGATAACAACAATAAGAGTACTAGCCCGAAAAGGAAACCAGATAATTTCTTGATGTGACTGTGGTGCATGTGCTGCCACATAACGTTGAGCAAGATTTAGAATATCATAGTTTGAATGTTAGTGCTAAGATATCAGGAGTAAGGCTTGGAGGGGGAATGAGTTACGCAGAATCACTACTGCACCGATTTGGAATTCTAAGTCCTGATGGCGGGCCTGGTGAAGGCTTGTGAAAGGAGTTAGGGATTTGTCATCTGGCCCACTTGCTAAGCTTTTCAAATCATCTCCACATGTCCATTCACAGAAGCACGGTATTTGTAATTATTGATTTATTCTCATAAGTTTATACTCCTTTTTTTGTGGTTCTCATCTTTGTCATTCTGCTGATATTATTATCATTATCATTTCATTATTATTTCCGTTCTGTGTCTGTCTTGGATTCAATAACAAGTTGACATAAATTGTTTACTTAATTTAAAAATAATTGAAAGTTTGATATCCAGGAAAGAAAAGAAAAGAAAAACCTTCTCTCAGTATACGAGGGAAGTATTAGGGTGGAAGACTATCTATTGTTGATTTTGTTTTGTGTGTATGATCTTTGAAAACAACTTTTGACTGTTTCTTTTTTTTTTTTCTCTAATTTCTATAGAGGTAATCATGGTGGACAATTGGAGTTGGGTATACCAGACGATCTTGATGTTTCAATTGAGTTGAGAAATTGGCTGTTCGCACTTGAAGGGACAGATGAACTCTCTTATGGCTTGTCCCCACGTGTCAGTGACATAATCAGAAGAGAGAGAAGTGCTGGCACACAACCTTCCGGACCCTTCACGTGTCAGGAAAGAGTAGTGATAAATCCAACTGTGCTAATCCGAGCAGCACAAAACAGTTTCCTGTAGACACTTTCTTGGTAATCTTCTCATAAAGTCTACTTAGGTTATCTTTTGTCCATATTAACATGAATTAACCCAATTGATAAATCACACAACTTTGTTGGACCATAAAAACCATAGACGCACACTGTTAATACATAGGAGGACAGTGGGGCTAGTCATTTAGAAAATTACTACAAAAGAATCTTGCAAAATTGCCGAGCATTAGTGTTTTACTAGTTTAAAAATGAAATTGATTTGCTTTAATGGATGTCCTAGGTTGGAGTGGAAGGCCTTCAAGCAATTAACCGCGCCACAAAAGCAAGATGATACAAGAAAATACAATAAACGCTAAAATAGATACAGGGGCAGAAAGTATGGATGGAGTAGATATAGAAGCCACTGTTATCAACTCTCCTGATTTGACCGATGAATCTGCCATGTGGACAGTCGAGAATATCAAGTTCTCTGTCAACAACCGGTAAATGCAAAATCCTAGTAGTAAATTCTCAGTAAATGGATCTTTAGTTCAAATTTTTATGATGTAATATGACAGATAGAGGCAGTTGCCACCAAGGAAGAAATAGAGCACCTCGTTGAGTTATGTAAAGCAGAGGCTGATTCAATGGGACGAATTACAGCTGCGATTCTAAAATTACTAAAGCTTGACAAGTCCCTGGGCCAGGCTACCTTGGACCAACTCAGCAGCCTCGGTATTATTTTCAATATTTTTGTGCAAATTTGACCTAGAATTTTACCATAGTTATCTCTACAAACCAAACACTTGACATTATTTCTATTTGCACCAATAAAGTGGAAGTAGGGTAAGTAGGCAAATGAGTAAATAGCTCCTGATTTTTAATGAAAGATTATACAAGTACATGTCATGTAAATTTGCGGAGCTTGATTTCAGTTGAATTTGGGCTTTAAAAAAATAACACATTTCAAGTTTTGTGGGTTGCGATTCCTGAAAACTACAAAATACCTTTATTGTTGCTAATAGGTAAATATCAGGTGTAATTATCAATGTGGTGGAAACAATTTATGTTTTTTAGAACTTCAAAAGTCAATTGACACATCCTGAAAATATGGTTATAAAATTGATTTCCAGGAAGTGGCGGTGTGGATAGAGTTTTGACACCTAGAAAATTGAGTAGACAGAGTAGTTTTGGCAGTATAAACTTCACACCCTCAACTCCTACATCCAAACTATTGAGAGAAGGCACTAGTGGTAACTTAGAAGAAACTATTACTTTGTTAGAATCTGAGACATCTGATATACATACCAAGTGTACCTCCCTTGTATCAAAGATGAGTAGCTCAGATGATTCCAGGCTTGTTAATGAAAGTAAAGAGTTGAATCAAAAGCTCGAAAACATGCAGATGCTGTTGTCTAGACTTCGTGGTATGATTTAATTTTGTAAGTTCAAATGTGATAGTATATATTTCTTAAGCCTGGTGGGTGTATAACAGTATATCATGGTGCAATAAAACAAGTAGATTGTAGGTACAGGAAATTTTGTTGTTATATCTGTTCAAATTTATTTTCTGGAGGGAGCCAGAAAAAAGTTTTGAATTGCATTACAAATTATAGAACTTAAATATTCATTTGTAGGTAAGGATTGGGCATTTTAAGTATTGTAATTTGAATTATTTAGTAAGGTATTGTAATTACTGAGTATGATTTGTAAGATGTAATTATGATATGCTAAATGCGAGCCAATTGTTGCCTTGACACTGTTGATATCAAAGCAGATTTCTCCTTTTTAGGGAAATTTTCTTTCGTGTTATTATGACATAATATACTTTGATATTAGTCTCCGAATGGAGCTCATTTGACGTAATTTAATTCAGAGTATGTTGTGCAGGATTGGTATAAATTTACTTTCAATCTGAATTTAGCATCATGAAGTTTCAAATAATTTTGTACTAATAAGTTGATACGCATCAGAAAATAGAGTAGGGTTAAAATGCACCATTGGTTTTGTGCTTCAATCATGCTCCACATTCATATCTTTATTTTCAAAGTCTAACAGTTAATCTGAACCGTTTACCATGATCTTTGTATTAAAATGTGTTTGGAGATCAAATTTTATATTTTTTGGAATTTTTTTACTTTAAGTACAAAATCACTTTTTTCTGAAGATTTTGGACCATTTAAAACAGTGATTTAGTACCTATCTAAAAAAATAGTAAAAGAATTTAAAAGAATATAAAATTTTGTCTCCAAGCACATTTTAATATGAAAATCATGTTGAGCTGTTCGGATCGACTGTTTGGACTTTGAAAACAGAGAAAAAGACGTGGCATGATTGGAGCACAAAACCAATGGTATATTTTAACCCTACTTCAGAAAATATAATTGATTAGTACTGAATACTTTTTGAATATGAACTACACAATACATAATTTATATAACAAGGTGTCTGCTGCTTTCATCCAATACAATATGTTAAATTAAAAGCAAAGAAATGTAAAAATATGATATTTTGTCCCAGATCATTTAATTCAGAGTGTATCCACAATTTATTTTGTTGACCTGTGCAGGAAGTTGTTCCCTCATAGATTCACATTAGGTTGGAACAAACCAAGTCTTTCTGTGGGCAAATTCATTTATAACTGCGTTTCGTTATTTTTAACCCAACACCTAAATACTGTACATATTACGAGAAAAACGATAAAATGTTGGAAATGTTTTGAGGCCTGAAAGCGAAGTGCTCGTCATTAAAGAACCTATATATATTGCTTATAAAGATATCCAAATTAAAGGGCCAAGTGAGCGATTTGTATTGAAATTCGTGCAAACAAATTTAAATTTGTACGAGTAAATTTTCATGAATTTAAATTGTTCGTACAAAATTATGATATATGCTTGATAATTCACGATTAACCATATGCATTTATCTTTAATTAATGAATATAATGCGGTGCAGAGTTGAATGAAAAAAAAAAAAAAAGCTTCTGGAGAGAACTGGTACAGTTACACAATCCACTCAAAATCAATCACTTTCCTTTTTTGAATAAAAAATACAGACTTAATACTCAATTAACAAACATACAACAAAAATTTCTACTACACTACAATGCACTCTCTTCACCCAGTTCCAAACTAATACAATAACAATATTACAATGGTATTCAGTACCTGTGGTGGGGAAAGAGGGATTTTGATGGCCATTGAACCGAATTCGATCGATGTTCGATTTTAATCGTTCGATCCGTACTGTCAATTTGGATCTAAATCTGTTTGCATAAATCTAAATACAAATCGAACGACTAAAATTGAGCATTGTATTGAATTCCGTCCGAGACCCATCGAAAACCCCCCCGCTCCCATATACTGGTTGGTATGTTATGAATTTGAATTAACCTGATACAGCCCGACAGAGAACACGAGCATAATCTGGGACGCACGAAGTGCAGTCCTGGTCGCAACATTGTAATCTCCATTGCCATCAGCTGCGAACCAGCCGAGCACTATGAGCCCGATTCCAAAGAGAAGGAGAAGGGCCAGAAAGATGTACTCATGGCCAAATAAACCAAAATTCGGTGGAGAAGTGAGGAGAGTCAGCATGGGAGCCGAGGCGATGAAGATTCCCAGCTGCACCAGAAGCACCGGTCGATTTGCGTACTCTGGGTTAGGATTGAATGCTTCATCTGGCAATCCTTCAAGAATTCCATTATTTGCCATTTCTTTTGGCTTTGGCCTTTGGGTGTATTTAGTTTTAACAAAGGAACGATGCGGGGGAAGCATATTTATAGAAGAGAAATAAGGGGGAAGCTTAGTCAGGTCAGGGTCTATTTCAATTTTCAAAGAAACAAGGAAAGGGTTCGGGCTCGGGCTCGGGCTCAATCGGGCCTCTTCAGTTGATCAAACTTTAGCTTTTTCTCGTACTCGTTTTAAAAGTTAGAATGACAGTCAATAGTGAGAAGACATCGTGTTTTTCTTATTTCTATCATCCAGATCTTCAATTTTTTGGTTCCTTTACCTTCTTCTGTGCCCTTTCGATCTTCAAATTTTATGTATGATATAAAATATCAAAAATAATTTGTGCAGTGCATATTTACATATCTGACAATATAACTTCAAATATAATCATCATGCATACTAAATATTAGATATTGTGCCAATGTGCGGTGCATATTAAAACATCTGATATTGCAATTTTCGAACAATTTTGTACATAATATCAGATAAAAGAGGAGGGTTCAAATGCACCATAATTTTTGTGCTCCAATATGTTCTACATTTTTATCTCTATTTTTAAAGTCCGAACAATCGATCCGAACCGTTCAACATGATCTTCACAATAAAATATGTTTGGAGACTAAATTTTATATTTTTTAGAATTTTTTTACTATTTTTTTAGATAGGTACAATATCACTTTAACGGATGGTCTAGAATCTCCTTAAAAAAGTGATTTTGTACCTATCTAGAAAAATAGTAAAAAAATTCTGAAAAATATAAAATTTGGTATCGAAGCATATTTTATTATGAAGATCATGTTGAGCGGTTCAGATCGACTGTTTGGACTTTGAAAGTGGAGATAAAGGACGTGGAGCATATTGGAGCACAAAAATAATGGTACATTTGAACCCTCCTCCAGATAAAAATGCTGTAATACTAAATATAAAGTACCTTACTATGTAATATTAATTAGATAAACATAATTAAGTTTGAACATTTACATATCACATTAAATCTGAACACTACGGTGTCAACTATATATCTGGCAATATAAATTTGAATACTTAACAATATGACCTTAAATATTTGAAAGTATAGGTATTGGGTGTTGCCGTGTTGGTGAGTGAACATGGCGCAGATGTGAGGCGTCAGAAAAAACGTGTCGTGTCGTACCGTGACCAAGTTAAATTTTCACATGCCGTGCTGTGCTGTGACCAAATGTCAAGGGGTGGTCACGGCACGCGAATTGCCACGCCGTGCCAAAATGTGCCGTGACAAATGTGACTCGCGTGACCATTTGATCATAATTTAGGTTAGTTTATTCGAGATTCATCATTGATCAAGATTTAATAGTTCTAATTACACGTGACTCGCGTGACTACGTGCCGTGTTGTGCTGTGACTAGATATTTCGCATGTCGTGCCGTGCCGTGTCAAAATTTCAAAAGATGGTCACGACATGCAAATAGTCACGGAACGGAACACGCGAATCACAGCACGTAATCGACACGTGTGTTGTGCCATTCCGTACTATCACCGTGCAGTTCTGTGACGGAGCCAGCTCCGCCGTGCCATTTTTCCCACTAGTGAGCATTGGATGAGTTTATTATTTCTGTTTTAGGGAGTGGGGGACTATTGTTTATTATTTATTGTGTAGTAAAAGTAGTTGGAGGAATGAATGCCGGAATTCTGTTAAAATGTACCATTATTAGATTTTGGAAAAGCCCATGTTAATTACAAAGTTCTAGAAGCAAAAAAAAAAAAAAACATTATTTTAAAATTTCAGATAAAAATCATTGTATTGTGCTTTGGGAATTAAAGACTATGTTTTAATTCGTGTTCAAATAGTCGATTTGAACTGTTCAACATGATATTCATATTAAAATGTATTTGGCCACCAAAATTTACCATTTTTTATATAGGTAAAAAATCACTGTTTTTCAGATCCTGAATCATAAAAAAGTGTTTTCTATCTATTTAGAAAATTAGTAAAAAGTTCCAAAAACATATAAATTTGCTCTCCGAACACATTTAATTATGAAGATCATGTTGAACAGTTTGGATCAACTGTTTGAACTTTAAAATTACAATATGGGCGCGAAATAAAATAGTCTCTTTAATTCCCAAAGCACAATAGCTCAACTCATATTTGTTGGGAGTTTTAATAACCTAGGTTGTTCATCAAAGATAATCGCATTGAGTCTTCTAACAACACCTTCATTTAATTATCAATATTTACTTCTTTTTAAATGATATGCATGCAATTCAAAATTATGATGCTTATTGTTAAATACCGAAATTTTTTAGTTACCACACCATAAAATCAAAATTAAATGAATACCACCCTTACTTAGATTTTTCCAATCCTACCACCCACGCGGATCCAGTTCGCGTACCAAAATGGGTTGGTGTGCGGACTGGGTTGGCGCACCAACTGGTGCTCTAACTGGGTTAGAGCACAAACTTTTACTGCTCTTCAGTGTGTTTCACCCCGTTTGAGCACTAATTTTGCACCAATTTTGATGCGCTAACCCAGTTAGAGCACTAATTGGTGCGCTCAACCCAGTTCGCGTGAGTGGTAGGATTGAAAATAGTTTGAGCCGAGTGGTAATCATTTAATTTCTATTTTTTTACTGTGGTAACTAAAAAAATTTCGGTGTTAAATAAATACAAAAATGTAAAATATAATTCAAGTGTACGCTTATTCATTTATAATTCAAGTGTAAGCTTCTTTTTAATTGATATAGCATTAAAAAAAAAAAAATTCAAAAAGTAGCACGGTTTTATTCTGAAAATTGCTAGCTGATTACGAATATTTTTAAATAATAGTTTTAAACAACATCTTGTATCAAAGTTTATTCACTCATTTACACATAGAAAATGTGAAGTTTGGACATTACAATCATAGCGAAGTCAGCAAATAAGATATTATTGTGAGCATTGCAATAAAGCAACCGGCTTCAAAGCCCGATCACCTCTGCTTCTCACATCGCGCTTCAAAGCCCGGTCAGGCGGTCACCTCTTCTTCTTCGGGCCTCGGGCCGTCGGGTACCCGAAGTCTGACGATGATGCCAGGTGGCACTTATCACTTTCTCGTCATAAAAAAAAAAAGAAACTTTTCTGTAGCAATTGCGTTTTATTGTATTGACTGTTGACTAGGCAGGCTTAAGGTCTTGGTCCCCACTCAAGTCGAAGGGAATCAATTGAACTATTCTACTAGATCTTGACCGTCCATCTGAGATTAGACGTTTCAGATGGAATCTTGTTATATTATAGTTCAGGAAAAATTATACATACAATCAGAGAGGAACTGAATCCTGAGGTATAATTTCAACTGTTGGGAGTAGTGACAAATCAAAAGTTCGGATTCGGTTCGGCGAGGTCAAAAATTCGTGATTCGGTACAACAAGGAAGCAAAAAAAAAAAAAAAACCCAAAAATAACGTAAAAGAAAAATAAAATTTTTTTTTTGAAAAAATTTTAAAAAAATTTGGCGTTTTTTTGGCTTTTTTTCGCGAATAATTCGTAACTTCCGTTTTATATGCGTTTTATTCGCAAATAAAACGTATTATACGGAGTTCGGTTCGGTTATGTCAAAAAAACAAATTATATGCATATAATACGCGAATTATGTCACTATGAACTTGGGACCGCACACAAGTCCTAGATATCCATCTCTCATTTGGATGATTCTTTTCAAGTTTGGTACCTGGATCGATGTCGAAAACACCTTCATCATCTCTTTAAACGACCTTTTCATTGTGCAGGAGAGAGAGAGATCGTAATTCGTTTTTCGGTTTTTTTTTCCTTATTTATGCACGAATTTCGCCTCTATTTTCTCTTGCCCCCAAATTGAATTGCACATATATGATAAAATTGAAGGAAGAATTTCATATATACCACTCAAAAATTGTAAAATTACGTATTTACCATTCAAATTTCTGAAATCAAACCAAATCTCAGGTTAATTATATTTAATATTCTTAAAATTGTAATTAATTAAGGATTAACTTAGCACTCTCTCTTTTTATCCTTAGAACCTTTATCCTTTATACCTAATAGATTAATTATGTTTTAAAACTCTCGATGAGAGCATCGCCTTCAATAAATAAAACAAACCAAAAACTACCCTGTACCGCTGATCGGTACCAACACTGGTACAACGCCTCAGTGCTTAATCCAAGCACTATCCTGTACCAAGGACAGACAATACTGATGAAGTGTGACTCATTTGTGAGTTATTGTAAAATCAAGATTAAGGAGCTTACTCAATTCTCGGTGATTCTACTCCGAGCTTCCATCTAGATCCCTCGTCCTCCTCGTATACCATCTCTATAAACGGATAGATGAAACTCTCCCAAAATTGGAAATTTGAACTTACTATGTGTTGCACGGAGGAGTTCGAATCTGCTGCGATTCCGAGAGAGATCTCAGGATCCTGAAATTCCGAGATCAACGGTTGAAACTTTTCCGTGCGCGGATCTCGGCAACGTTCTAGGAAAAGTAAATTTTCATGCACGCATCTCGAGAAAGACCAACAGTTCAGATTGGATCGCAGGGTCCTGTGATTCCCCGAGAATCACAGCAGATTTATTTTCTGCACGGAGTGAATTACTGTGACGATCCCGCTGAAATTCTTACATGAAATTCATCGAGTAATACCCAATTAGAGCAAAAATAAAAATCTTTAATAAACAGGATTTAATTCATTTAATTAAATGAGTGAGATCCCATCATTCATTTAATAGAATAAACGTGAGTGGTTTCTTTGATACATATATAATTGATCTCATTGTTTGTCAATTCATTTCATGCTAGTATTTTTAATTAAAAATGAAACAGTTCCTGATCCAAAAGTTCAGCACAAGAGTCTTGATGTGAAGAAATATTGCGGGTCGACAATCTAAACCGAATCTTGATGATCGACAATCTAAACCGAAGGGGCTGGAGCATGGTAAATATGTGCGTACTGTGCAGGGATGCCGCTGTGCCCAGGCCCTATACACATGGCTAACAAGGCAATCACAGAACACCTTGCGGCCACAGCTCACCACAACTACATACACAGCTACTATTCTATGCGCATTGATACCAGAAAATCAGAGATGAGGGTTGCTAATACCGCATTCATTTGTGGAGAGAACGATACTCGAGGAGTTTTAGAGAGACCAGGGGATGAAGTGATGGTACTGACAAGAAGCACAGAAAGTTTGGGCACCAGTAAACAACATTGCAAAATCTACTGCAGCCTCTTTTAACTTTTAATTTTTCAATCTTTACTTCTTTACTGTTTTATTGTTTCAATTTTTCTTGCTTTCATTTCAGAACTCAAATGTTTTGAGCCTTCCTTTTCTACTTCTTTTCATGTAATTACAAGACTTCTTCGTAATCACTACTGATCAATCAAATGTGGGCATGACCCATATTTTTCCTCAAAACAATAAAATAAAACATTTCACAATTGATCAATTTTGTCAAAATATGTGTTGAGAGGTATACTAAAGCATGCCTCTAAAATCCATGTTTACATCTAAACTTGAGATGCAAAAACTTCTTATTGAGTTGCTGATTATAATTTGCTTTAACAAGTTCAGTAGTTCTAAGAAAACAAAAATAAAGAAAGAAAGAAAAAAAAAAAGGATAAGGGGTGTATATAATTTCTGGAAGACAAAATAACAAAATAATTAAAAGGGAAGTAAACATAATGGAATTTTTTTTTCTAATAATATTGATTTTACAAAACTTAATCTAGCCTTCTCTGTTTATTTTTCTTCATTTTAAATTTTAATAACAGGATCACCTATCTACATTTCCAGAGACACTCATTGCACTTCATTTGTAACAAATAATACAAATTAACATATGCACTTGTCTGGTTGCATGTCCCATTTTCTCTTCTAATCCATCATTTGTGAAGCTGAGAGATGATGGAAATAGCAACCTTAAGGCCGACGACAACCACCAAAAGGGGAACGGATGCCCACAGAAAGGTCCTCTGGTAGAGAGCATAAGGCACCGACACTTCTTGCGTCCCGCAGAGGGCGAAAAGGAGTAGAAACATGCCCCATAAATAGAGCACTTTGGAAGTAACATCGAAAGCTCTAAGGAGGTTTATCGGTACGCTTGCAGGATCAGGCAGCTTCACGGTGACCATGAACGCTACAAACACAAGAAAAAATGCTATCAATAGCATCATGCAAGACATTTTTTGGATGTCGAGATCGACTGTTGCTTGTCCATGGCTATCGGAGGCACCGTGTCCATGATTGTCGGATGTCTCATTGATATCATCAGGAGTGGAGGTATCAGGGGCTACGTGTGTGTCGCTGATAGGTCCGCGATGAATAACATTGTTGGATATGTTTGTTTCAACACTATTAACATTGACAACTACCTGATCAGACATAGATCAGAAGCGGAGGTGTCGAGAGTCATGGCCGGGGGGATCGGAAGAATGGAAATAGAAGAAATAGAAAATGAGTTGAAACAGAGATGAAGATGATAAATTAGTGAAAATCCAGAGAGGCTACTAAACTTGGAGGATTCCAAATCAATTCTCTAATTTGGCCTTTAACGGTACTAATAAATTTATCCATTGAATCACGCCTCAAACTTGTTTGGGCAGAGATTCTGTACATGCGTACATCAATTACTCATGCATATCAATATACAGAGAAAGAGTAGGTCCATGTCCATAGACCTACTTTAGTTCGATGGGCTAAATCATCGTCCGATCCGCATTAGATACGTGCGTTCTGCTTAGAAATTGGTGCCATCTGCTTCAATTTTCATGCTCACAAATCTTAATGCAGATCGGACGTGTTAGAGCTCATTGGACTCAAAAGTAGATCCAATACCCATCGAACCTACTCCGTTCTCATCAATATAAACCATAATATTTTTTTGAATTGTTGGGAATTTGTTGGATATTTTATTGCAGCTCATATTTTGAACACTTATACATTTTTTTGTCGTTATTTTATTACTCAAGAAATTCATTCACGATGACTATGTTTAGATAAATATCTTCTCTAATATTTTTTGGTCAACATGTTTTTTACACCATTTTTTGTAATATTTAACCATTTATAAAATCACATGAGAGTTCAAAATATTAGTTTACAATTAATTCAGGACCCAATGTTGCAAGCGCAATACAAGAAAACCCAGGGAATCTCACTATTAGCATGCTCACACTTAAATTAATTAGTCAAATTCTGTTACGTAATAGGCCCAAGTTGTAATTATATAATTGGATGGTCCAATAGAATCAGTACCCAAAAAGGCCCAAGAAAAATGTACATGGCCCCTGAATCCCTGAACCTAAAAAGCCTAACAATTTAGGAATGTTGGTCCTAAAACAAGAATAATAAGAATAAGCTAAATAAGAATAAACTATGTTTATTTTATTAGAATAGTCAAATCTCAAAATTTTAGGAATAACTTATTCTAATAAGACAAAAAATTTGGATTTACTATTATAGCTATTTAACCCAAAAAAACACCGAATAGCTATTCCAAATAGCGTAATTCAAAAATAATATTCTCAACTTGTACTTTTGGAACCGCGCCAGGGAGAAAGTTATTTTTAGAAGAAAAAAATGGATATTTTTGAAAATTAAAATGAAAACATTTGGGGAGAAAATGGACTCTGAAAGTCTGGTTTCAGATATCCAGTCAAACTTTCAAAAACCGATCAAATGTTTTCTAATGTACTTATT
Source organism: Carex parvula (assembly GCA_025461045.1). Taxonomy (NCBI): domain Eukaryota; kingdom Viridiplantae; phylum Streptophyta; class Magnoliopsida; order Poales; family Cyperaceae; genus Carex; species Carex parvula. Next base: position 16,211 of record JAJGRW010003730.1, on the reverse strand, counting down.
TTAAATGTAACTTTAATCTTGTTTCTGATAGCAAGTTTAATTTTGAATGTCCAAGTGAAATTTTAGATCTCAAGTTTTCAAACGTCCAGCTTTTCTAGTTTGCAAATCAAATTCTCAAATCCTATTATTTGTGAGGTCAAAGATAGCAATGGATAAAAGCGTAAAATGAGAAATGACGAGTTGAACCTTATACAGATGACAATGGAAGCTTTTAATTGCATTAAAATTGTTCCTTTCTTTGACCTCAGAAAAAAGCATGTCACTTCCAAGCAGGAAACACCCATAAACAAACCACCTCATATCTGACATACCTTCTCTATCCCGCCAACTCCAAATGCCAATTTTCTCTTATAAACCACACGTGCATGCGCGGCCATGCACCATGAAACAAATTGGCAACCAATTAAATTTCTCATCTCCTCTGTTTTCTGTTTTCTCTCTGGCAATGGCCTGCCCACCCATGCACCGGTGCGGTTCACCTCCCGGCCGGTACAGGAGAGTCTGAAAAAACGACTCTCCAAACACCTTTGCTCTTTGTTCTCTCAGTTCTTTTCTTAGCTGCATTCATTACATTTCTGCTTTGGCTAGCACTCCGGCCCCACCGGCCCCGATTCCACATATCGTCCTTTTCCGCCTCTCCTTTCCCGCCACCAGAATCTTCTTCACCTTCTTTCTCAGTTCAAATTGCTATCCGCAACCCAAACCGGAAAATCGGGTTCTTCTTCGGACCCATATCGGGTTCGGTTTATTACCGGGGCAACCTGATCGGTTCCAACTCCAATATGGGTGGGCCCTTCTTCCAACCTCCTAAGACCACAAAGACTGTCGGTGCCCGGTTGAATAGCGGTTCGATTGGACCGCTTGATTCTGAGGGATGCAGAATGATTTGTCAGACAATGGTTCTGTCGGGTTGAAACTTGTTCTCAAAACACTCTGCGGTTCAGGCTTTCGGCTTGGGAAACGCATGGGGCACGTGTAATGCACGTGAGTTGTGATGTCTCGCTGGATCATGGGGACAGATCATGCCTCAATCCAAGAGCAGGAGGTGCTCCATCTATTTCTTCTAAATTTCATCCATCCCAAAAAAAATTCCCTATTGCTTTCTTTAATTCCAAGCAAAGCATCTTAATTTCTTCTAATTCTTCTAATCTTTTTTTTTTGATGGTGTGTATAATAATCTTCTATTTATTTAAATGAATGATTGTCTTGAGATTATTTGATTTAGAAGTATATAGCATGCTTCTTTTGGATTTGCTGTATAAATATAAAGATGACAATTATTCGCCTTCACTTAAATGTGATGTAAATTAGAACAAAATTTATATAATTAATTCTAAATTATTATAGTGTAGGAAAAATAAGGAAAAATATCTAAGACTTTTCGGCCAAGTGTCGTTGATTAATTAGAATAATCATCTTTGCTCTAGTGGTTAATGATCTACTATGGCAATAAAATTACATGTTCAACATTAAGTTAATTTTTTTTATAATTATTTAAAAATAGAAAGTTGACTTTCTATAAAAAAAAGATGATGGTTCAAATGCACTATTATTTTTGTACTCCAATATGCTCCACATTCTTTATCTCCATTTTCAAAGTCCGAAAGTCGATCTGAACCGTTCAACATGATCTTCATAATAAAATATGTTGGGACCAAATTTTATGTTTTTTAGGAACTTTTTTACTATTTTTTTAGATAGGTACAATATCACTTTATTGGATGGTCCAAAATCTCCTTAAAAAAGTGATTTTGTACCTATCTAAAAAAATAGTAAAAAAATTCTAAAAAATATAAAATTTAGTATCCAAGCATATTTTATTATGAAGATCGTGTTGAGCGGTTCAGATCGACTGTTCAGACTTTGAAAATGGAGATAAAAGATGTGGAGCATATAATGGTGCATTTGAACCATCCTCTTTTTTATAGAAAGTCAAACTTTCTATTTTTAAATAATTATAAAAAAAAATTAACTTAATGTTGAACATGTAATTTTATTGCCATAGTAGATCATTAACCACTAGAGCAAAGATTGATTATGCTAATTAATCAACGACACTTGGCCGAAAAAGTGTTAGACATTTTTCCCTATTTTTCCTTCACTATAATTAATTTATAATTAATTATATAAATTTTGTTCTAATACATCACATTTAAGTAAGGCGAAGAATTGTCATCTTTATATTTATACAGCAAATCTCAAAAGAAACATGCATATATACTTCTGAGTCAAATAATCTCAAGACAATCATTCATTTAAATAAATAGAAGAATTATATTATACACACCAATCAAAAAAAAAAGAATTAGAAGAATTAGAAGAAATTAAGATGCTTTGCTTGGAATTAAAGAAAGCAAATAGGGAATTTTTTTGGGATGGATGAAATTTAGAAGAAATAGATGGAGCACCTCCTGCTCTTGGATTGAGGCATGATCTGTCCACCATGATCCAGCGAGACATCACAACTCACGTGCATTACACGTGCCCCATGCGTTTCCCAAGCCGAAAGCCTGAACCGCAGAGTCGTTTTGAGAACAAGTTTCAACCCGACAGAACCATTGTCTGACAAATCATTCTGCATCCCGTCAGAATCAAGCGGTCCAATCGAACCGCTATTCAACCGGGCACCGACAGTCTTTGTGGTCTTAGGAGGTTGGAAGAAGGGCCCACCCATATTGGAGTTGGAACCGATCAGGTTGCCCCGGTAATAAACCGAACCCGATATGGGTCCGAAGAAGAACCCGATTTTCCGGTTTGGGTTGCGGATAGCAATTTGAACTGAGAAAGAAGGTGGAGAAGATTCTGGTGGCGGGAAAGGAGGCGGAAAAGGACGATATGTGAAATCGGGGCCGGTGGGGCCGGAGTGCTAGCCAAAGCAGAAATGTAATGAATGCAGCTAAGAAAAGAACTGAGAGAACAAAGGAGCAAAGGTGTTGGAGAGTCGTTTTTTCAGACTCTCCTGTACCGGCCGGGAGGTGAACCGCACCGGTGCATGGGTGGGCAGCGCCATTGCCAGAGAGGAAAACAGAAAACAGGAGGAGATGTGTGATCTGATCTTAATTTTAATTGGTTGCCAATTTGTTTTCATGGTGCATGGCCGCGCATGCACGTGTGGTTTATAAGAGAAAATTGGCATTTGGAGTTGGCGGGATAGAGAAGGTATGTCAGATATGAGGTGGTTGTTTATGGGTGTTTCCTGCTTCCAAGTGACATGCTTTTTTCTGAGGTCAAAGAAAGGAACAATTTTAATGCAATTAAAAGCTTCCATTGTCATCTGTATAAGGTTCAACTCGTCATTGCTCATTTTACGCTTTTATCCATTGCTATCTTTGACCTCACAAATAATAGGATTTGAGAATTTGATTTGCAAACTAGAAAAGCTGGACGTTTGAAAACTTGGGATCTAAAATTTCACTTGGACATTCAAAATTAAACTTGCTATCAGAAACAAGATTAAAGTTACAAATTTAAAATAAGTACATTAGAAAAACATGATCGGTTTTGAAAGTTTGACTGGATATCTGAAACCAGACTTTCAGAGTCCATTTTCTCCCCAAATGTTTTCATTTTAATTTTCAAAAATATCCATTTTTTTCTTCTAAAAATAGAACTTTCTCCCTGGCGCGGTTCCAAAAGTACAAGTTGAGAATAGGTTATTTTTGGAATTACGCTATTTGGAATAGTCTATTCGGTGTTTATTTGGGTTAAATTAGTTATAATAGTAATCCAAACTATTTGTCTTATTAAAATAAGTTATTCCTAAGAATTTGAGATTTGACTATTCTAATAAAACAAACAATAGTTATTCTTAATTTAGCTATTCTAGTTATTCTTGTTTTAGGACCAACCATTCCTAAATTGCTTAGGCTTTTAGGTTCAGGGATTCAGGGGCCCATGTACATTTTTCTTGGCCTTTTTGGGTACTGATTCTATTGGACCATCCAATTATATAATTACAACTTGGGCCTATTACGTAACAGAATTTGACTAATTAATTTAAGTGTGAGCATGATAATAGTGAGATTCCCTGGGTTTTCTTGTATTGCGCTTGCAACATTGGGTCCTGAATTAATTGTAAACTATATTTTGAACTCTCATGTGATTTTATAAATGGTTAAATATTACAAAAAATTGGTGTAAAAACATGTTGACCAAAAATATTAGAGAAGATATTATCTAAACATAGTCATCGTGAATGAATTTCTTGAGTAATAAAATAACGACAAAAAACATGTATAAAGTGTTCAAAAGATTGAGCTGCAATAAAATATCCAACGCAAATTCCCAACAATTAATTCAAAAAAAAATATATGGTTTATATTGATGAGAACGGAGTAGGTTCGATGGGTATTGGATCTATTTTTGGATCCAATGAGCTCCAACACTTGTCCGGTCTGCATTAAGATTTGTGAGCATGAAAATTGAAGCAGATGGCAACCAATTTTAAAGCAGAACCGCACGTATCTTAATGCGGATCGGACGATGATTTAGCCCATCGAACTAAGTAGGTCCGATGGACTGGACCTACTCTTTCTCTGTATATTGATATGCATGAGTAATTGATGTACGCATGTACAGAATCTCTGCCCAAACAAGTTTGAGGCGTGATTCAATGGATAAATTTATTAGTACCGTTAAAGGCCAAATTAGAGAATTGATTTGGAATCCTCCAAGTTTAGTAGCCTCTCTGGATTTTCACTAATTTATCATCTTCATCTCTGTTTCAACTCATTTTCTATTTCTTCTATTTCCATTCTTCCGATCCCCCCGGCATGACTCTCGACACCCTCCGCTTCTGATCTATGTCTGATCAGGTAGTTGTCAATGTTAATAGTGTTGAAACAAACATATCCAACAATGTTATTCATCGCGGACCTATCAGCGACACACACGTAGCCCTGATACCTCCACTCCTGATGATATCAATGAGACATCCGACAATCATGGACATGGTGCCTCCGATAGCCATGGACAAGCAACAGTCGATCTCGACATCCAAAAAATGTCTTGCATGATGCTATGATAGCATTTTTTCTTGTGTTTGTAGCGTTCATGGTCACCGTGAAGCTGCCCGATCCGGCAAGCGTACCGATAAACCTCCTAGAGCTTTCGATGTTACTTCCAAAGTGCTCTATTTATGGGGCATGTTTCTACTACCTTTTCCGCCCTCTGCGGGACGCAAGAAGTGTCGGTGCCTTATGCTCTCTACCAGAGGACCTTTCTGTGGGCATCCGTTCCCCTTTTGGTGGTTGTCGTCGGCCTTAAGGTTGCTATTTCCATCATCTCTCAGCTTCACAAATGATGGATTAGAAGAGGAAAATGGGACATGCAACCAGGACAAGTGCATATGTTAATTTGTATTATTTTGTTACCAAATGAAGTGCAATGAGTGTCTCTGGAAATGTATAGATAGGTGATCCTGTTATTAAAATTTAAAATGAAGAAAAATAAAACAGAGAAGGCTAGATTAAGTTTTGTAAAATCAATATTATTAGAAAAAAAAAATTCCATTATGTTTACTTCCCTTTTAATTATTTTGTTATTTTGTCTTCCAGAAATTATATACACCCCTTATCCTTTTTTTTTTCTTTCTTTCTTTATTTTGTTTTCTTAGAACTACTGAACTTGTTAAAGAAAATTATAATCAGCAACTCAATAAGAAGTTTTTGCATCTCAAGTTAGATGTAAACATGGATTGTTAGAGGCATGCTTTAGTATACCTCTCAACACATATTTTGACAAAATTTGATCAATTGTGAAATGTTTTATTTTATTGTTTTGAGGAAAAATATGGGTCATGCCCACATTTGATTGATCGGAGTAGTGATTACGAAGAAGTCTTGTAATTACTGAAAAGAAGTAGAAAAGGAACTCAAAACATTTGAGTTCTGAAATGAAAGCAAGAAAAATTAGAAACAATAAACAGTAAAGAAGTAAAAGATTGAAAAATTAAAAGTTAAAAGAGGCTGCAGTAGAATTTTGCAATGTTGTTTACTGGTGCCCCAAACTTTCTGTGCTTCTTGTCAGTACCATCACTTCATCCCCTGGTCTCTCTAAAAATCCTCGAGTATCGTTCTCTCCACAAAATGAATTGCGGTATTAGCAACCCTCATCTCTGGATTTTCTGGTATCACTGCGCATAGAAATAGTAGCTGTGTATGTAGTTGTGGTGAGCTGTGGCCGCAAGGTGTTCTGTGATTGCCTTGGTAGCCATGTGTATAGGGCCTGGGCACAGCGGCATCCCTGCACAGTACGCACATATTTACCATGCTCCAGCCCCTTCGGTTTAGATTGTCGATCATCAAGATTCGGTTTAGATTGTCGACCCGCAATATTCTTCACATCAAGACTCTTGTGCTGAACTTTTGGATCAGGAACTGTTTCATTTTTAATTAAAAATACTAGCATGAAATGAATTGACAAACAATGAGATCAATTATATATGTATCAAAGAAACCACTCACGTTTTATTCTATTAAATGAATGATGGGATCTCACTCATTTAATTAAATGAATTAAATCCTGTTTATTAAAGATTTTTATTTTTTGCTCTAATTGGGTATTACTCGATGAATTTCATGTAAGAATTTCAGCGGGATCGTCACAGTAATTCACTCCGTGCAGAAAATAAATCTGCTGTGATTCTCGGGGAATCACAGGACCCTGCGATCCGATCTGAACTGTTGGTCTTTCTCGAGATGCGTGCATGAAAATTTACTTTTCCTAGAACGTTTTTGAGATCCGCGCACGGAAAGTTTCAACCGTTGATCTCGGAATTTCAGGATCCTGAGATCTCTCTCGGAATCGCAGCAGATTCGAACCTCCTCCGTGCAACACATAGTAAGTTCAAATTTCCAATTTTGGGAGAGTTTCATCTATCCGTTTATAGAGATGGTTAATACGAGGAGGACGAGGGATCTAGATGGAAGCTCGGAGTAGAATCATCCGAGAATTGAGTAAGCTCCTTATCTTGATTTTACAATAACTCACAAATGAGTCGCACTTCATCAGTATTGTCTGTCCTTGGTACAGGATAGTGTTTGGATTAAGCACTGAGGCGTTGTACCAGTGTTGGTACCGATCATCGGTACAGGGTAGTTTTTGGTTTGTTTTATTTCATTGAAGGGGATGCTCTCATCGAGAGTTTTAAAACATAATTAATCTATTAGGTATAAAGGATAAAAAGAGAGGGTTCTAAGTTAATCCTTAATGAATTACAGTTTTAGAATATTAAATAATTAACCTGAGATTTGGTTTGATTTCAGAAATTTGAATGGTAAATACGTAATTTTACAATTTTTGAGTGGTATATAGGAAATTCTTCCTTCAATTTTATCATATATGTGCAATTTAATTTGGGGGGCAAGAGAAAAATAGAGGCGAAATCGTCGCCTATAAATAAGGAAAAAAAAAAAAACCGAAAAAACGAATTAACGATCTCTCTCTCTCCGCACAATGAAAAGGTCGTTTAAAGAGATGATGAAGGTGTTTTCGACATCGATCCAGGGTACCAAACTTGAAAAGAATCATCCAAATGAGAGTGGATTCTAGGACTTGTGTGCGGTCCCAAGTTCATAGTGACCTACTTCGCGTATTACACGCGTTATAATTTGTTTTTTTGACATAACCGAACCGAACTCCGTATATACCGTTTTATTCGCGAATAAAACGCATATAAAACGGAAGTTACGAATTATTCGCGAAAAAAAAGCTAAAAAAACGCCAAATTTTTTTTTTATTTTTTTCAAAAAAAAAATTTTATTTTTTCTTTTTACGTTATTGTTGGGTTTTCTTTTTTTTTTGCTTCCTTGTTGTACGAATCACGAATTTTTGACCTCGCCGAACCGAATCCGAACTTTTGATTTGTCACTACTCCCAACAGTTGACAATTATACCTCAGGATGTAGTTCCTCTTGATTGTATGTATAATTTTTCCTGAACTATATATACAAGATTCCATCTGAAACGTCTAATCTCAGATGGACGGTCAAGATCTAGTAGAATAGTTCAATTGATTCCCTTCGACTTGAGTGGGGGACCAAGACCCTTAAGCCTGCCTAGTAACAGTCAATACAATAAAACGCAAATTGCTTACAGAAAGTTTCTTTTTTTTTTTATGACGAGAAAGTGATAAGTGCCACCTGGCATCATCGTCAGACTTCGGGTACCCGACGGCCCGAGGCCGAAGAAGAAGAGGTGACCGCCTGACCGGGCTTTGAAGCGCGATGTGAGAAGCAGAGGTGATCGGGCTTTGAAGCCGGTTGCTTTATTGCAATGCTCACAATAATATCTTATTTGCTGACTCGCTATGATTGTAATGTCCAAACTTCACATTTTCTATGTGTAAATGAGTGAATAAACTTTGATACAAGATGTTGTTTAAAAACTATTATTTAAAAATATTCGTAATCAGCTAGCAATTTTCAGAATAAAACCGTGCTACTTTTTGAATTTTATTTTTTTTAATGCTATATCAATTAAAAAGAAGCATACACTTGAATTATAAATGAATAAGCGTACACTTGAATTATATTTTACATTTTTGTATTTATTTAACACCGAATTTTTTTTAGGTTACCACAGTAAAAAAATAGAAATTAAATGATTACCACTCGGCCCAAGCTATTTCAATCCTACCACTCACACGGACTGGGTTGGTCGCACCAATTAGTGCTCTAACTGAGTTAGCGCACCAAAATTGGTGCAAAATTAGTGCTCAAATGGGGTGAAACACACTTGAAGAGCAGTAAAAGTTGGTGCTCTAACTCAGTTAGAGCACCAGTTGGTGCGCCAACCCAGTCCGCACACCAACCCATTTTGGTACGCGAACTGGATCCGCGTGGGTGTTAGGATTGGGAAAATCTAAGTAAGGGCGGTATTCATTTAATTTGATTTTATGTTGTGGTAACTAAAAAATTTTTGTATTTAACAATAAGCATCATAATTTTGAATTGCATGCATATCATTTAAAAAGAAGTAAATATTGATAATTAAATGAAGGTGTTGTTAGAAGACTCAATGCGATTATCCTTGATGAACAACCTAGGTTATTAAAACTCCAAACAAATATGAGTTGAGCTATTGTGCTTTGGGAATTAAAGAGACTATTTTATTTCGCGCCCATATGTAATTTTTAAAGAGTTCAAACAGTTGATCCAAACTGTTCAACATGATCTTCATAATTAAATGTGTTCGGAGAGCAAATTTATATGTTTTTGGGAATTTTTATTAATTTTCTAAAAATAGGTAGAAAACACCTTTTTCTGATTCAGGATCTGAAAAACAGTGATTTTTTACCTATATAAAAAATGGTAAATTTTGGTGGCCAAATACATTTAATATGATACAGTTGAACAGTTCAAATCGGCTATTTGACACCGAATTAAAACATAGTCTTTATTCCCCAAAGCACAATACAATGATTTTTATCTGAAATTTTAAAATAATGTTTTTTTTTTTTTTGCTTCTAGAACTTTGTAATTAACATGGAGCTTTTCCAAAATCTAATAATGGTACATTTTAACACGAATTCCGGCATTCATCCCTCCACTACTTTTACACACAACTAAATAATAAACAATAGTCCCCCACTCCCTAAACAGAAATAATAAACTCATCCATGCTCACTAGTGGGAAAAATGGCACGGCGGAGCTGGCTCCGTCACAGAACTGCACGGTGATAGTACGGAATGGCACAACACGTGTCGATTACGTGCTGTGATTCGCGTGTTCCGTTCCGTGACTATTGCATGTCGTGACCATCTTTTGAAATTTTGACACGGCACGGCACGACATGCGAATATCTAGTCACAGCACAACACGGCACGTAGTCACGCGAGTCACGTGTAATTAGAACTATTAAATCTTTGATCAATGATGAATCTCGAATAAACTAACCTAAATTATGATCAAATGGTCACGCGAGTCACATTTGTCACGGCACATTTTGGCATCGGCGTGGCAATTCGCGTGCCGTGACCACCCCTTGACATTTTGGTCACAGCACAGCACGGCATGTGAAAATTTAACTTGGTCACGGTACGACACGACACGTTTTTTCTGACGCCTCACATCTGCGCCATGTTCACTCACCAACACGGCAACACCCAATACCTATACTTTCAAATATTTAAGGTCATATTGTTAAGTATTCAAATTTATATTGCCAGATATATAGTTGACACCGTAGTGTTCAGATTTAATGTGATATGTAAATGTTCAAACTTAATTATGTTTATCTAATTAATATTACATAGTAAGGTACTTTTATATTTAGTATTACAGCATTTTTATCTGGAGGAGGGTTCAAATGTATTCATTATTTTTGTGCTCCAATATGCTCACGTCCTTTATCTCCATTTTCAAAGTCCAAACAGTCGATCTGAACCGCTCAACATGATCTTCATAATAAAATATGCTTCGATACCAATTTTATATTTTTCAGAATTTTTTTACTATTTTTCTAGATAGGTACAAAATCACTTTTTTAAGGAGATTCTAGACCATCGTTAAAGTGATATTGTACCTATCTAAAAAAATAGTAAAAAAATTCTAAAAATATAAAATTTAGTCTCCAAACATATTTTATTGTGAAGATCATGTTGAATCGGTTCGGATCGATTGTTCGGACTTTAAAAATAGAGATAAAAAATGTAGAACATATTGGAGCACAAAAATTATGGTGCATTTGAACCCTCCTCTTTTATCTGATATTATGTACAAAATTGTTCGAAAATTGCAATATCAGATGTTTTAATATGCACCGCACATTGGCACAATATCTAATATAGCATGATGATTATATTTGAAGTTATATTGTCAGATATGTAAATATGCACTGCACAAATTATTTTTGATATTTTATATCATACATAAAATTTGAAGATCGAAAGGGCACAGAAGAAGGTAAAGGAACCAAAAAAATTGAAGATCTGGATGATAGAAATAAGAAAAACACGATGTCTTCTCACTATTGACTGTCATTCTAACTTTTAAAACGAGTACGAGAAAAAGCTAAAGTTTGATCAACTGAAGAGGCCCGATTGAGCCCGAGCCCGAGCCCGAACCCTTTCCTTGTTTTGAAAATTGAAATAGACCCTGACCTGACTAAGCTTCCCCCTCATTTCTCTTCTATAAATATGCTTCCCCCGCATCGTTCCTTTGTTAAAACTAAATACACCCAAAGGCCAAAGCCAAAAGAAATGGCAAATAATGGAATTCTTGAAGGATTGCCAGATGAAGCATTCAATCCTAACGCAGAGTACGCAAATCGACCGGTGCTTCTGGTGCAGCTGGGAATCTTCATCGCCTCGGCTCCCATACTGACTCTCCTCACTTCTCCACCGAATTTTGGTTTATTTGGAAATGAGTACATCGTTCTGGCCCTTCTCCTTCTCTTTGGAATCGGGCTCATAGTGCTCGGCTGGTTCGCAGCTGATGGCAATGGAGATTACAATGTTGCGACCAGGATGCACTTCGTGCGTCCCAGATTATGCTCGTGTTCTCTGTCGGGCTGTATCAGGTTAATTCAAATTCATAACATACCAACCAGTATATGGGAGCGGGGGGGTTTTCGATGGGTCTCGGACGGAATTCAATACAATGCTCAATTTTAGTCGTTCGATTTGTATTTAGATTTATGCAAACAGATTTAGATCCAAATTGACAGTACGGATCGAACGATTAAAATCGAACATCGAATCGAATTCGGTCAATGGCCATCAAAATCCCTCTTCCCCACCACAGGTACTGAATACCATTGTAATATTGTTATTGTATTAGTTTGGAACTGGGTGAAGAGAGTGCATTGTAGTGTAGTAGAAATTTTTGTTGTATGTTTGTTAATTGAGTATTAAGTCTGTATTTTTTATTCAAAAAAGGAAAGTGATTGATTTTGAGTGGATTGTGTAACTGTACCAGTTCTCTCCAGAAGCTTTTTTTTTTTTTTTTCATTCAACTCTGCACCGCATTATATTATATTCATTAAATTAAGATAAATGCATCTGTCCGTAAAAATATGGTTAATCGTGAATTATCAACCATATTTCATAATTTTGTACGAACAATTTAAATTCATGAAAATTTAGATTCATACAAATTTAAATTCGTTTGCACGAATTTCAATACAAATCGCTCACTTGGCCCTTTAATTTGGATATCTTTATAAGCAATATATAGGTTCTTTAATGACGAGCACTTCGCTTTCAGGCCTCAAAACATTTCCAACATTTTATCGTTTTTCTCGTAATATTACAGTATTTAGGTGTTGGGTTATAAATAATGAAACGCAGTTATAAATGAATTTGCCCACAGAAAGACTTGGTTTGTTCCAACCTAATGTGAATCTTGAGGGAACAACTTCCTGCACAGGTCAACAAAATAAATTGTGGATGCACCTGAATTAAATGATCTGGGACAAAATATCATATTTTTACATTTCTTTGCTTTTAATTTAACATATTGTATTGGATGAAAGCAGCAGACACCTTGTTATATAAATTATGTATTGTGTAGTTCATATTCAAAAAGTATTCAGTACTAATCAATTATATTTTCTGAAGTAGGGTTAAAATATACCATTGGTTTTGTGCTCCAATCATGCCACGTCTTTTTCTCTGTTTTCAAAGTCCAAACAGTCGATCCGAACAGCTCAACATGATTTTCATATTAAAATGTGCTTGGAGACAAAATTTTATATTCTTTTAAATTCTTTTACTATTTTTTTAGATAGGTACTAAATCACTGTTTTAAATTGTCCAAAATTTTCGGAAAAAAAGTGATTTTGTACTTAAAGTAAAAAAATTCCAAAAAATATAAAATTTGATCTCCAAACACATTTTAATACAAAGATCATGGTAAACGGTTCAGATTAACTGTTAGACTTTGAAAATAAAGATATGAATGTGGAGCATGATTGAAGCACAAAACCAATGGTGCATTTTAACCCTACTCTATTTTCTGATGCGTATCAACTTATTAGTACAAAATTATTTGAAACTTCATGATGCTAAATTCAGATTGAAAGTAAATTTATACCAATCCTGCACAACATACTCTGAATTAAATTACGTCAAATGAGCTCCATTCGGGGACTAAAATCAAAGTATATTATGTCATAAATAACACGAAAGAAAATTTCCCTAAAAAGGAGAAATCTGCTTTGATATCAACAGTGTCAATGTAACAATTGGCTCGCATTTAGCATATCATAATTACATCTTACAAATCATACTCAGTAATTACAATACCTTACTAAATAATTCAAATTACAATACTTAAAATGCCCAATCCTTACCTACAAATGAATATTTAAGTTCTATAATTTGTAATGCAATTCAAAACTTTTTTCTGGCTCCCTCCAGAAAATAAATTTGAACAGATATAACAACAAAATTTCCTGTACCTACAATCTACTTGTTTTATTGCACCATGATATACTGTTATACACCCACCAGGCTTAAGAAATATATACTATCACATTTGAACTTACAAAATTAAATCATACCACGAAGTCTAGACAACAGCATCTGCATGTTTTCGAGCTTTTGATTCAACTCTTTACTTTCATTAACAAGCCTGGAATCATCTGAGCTACTCATCTTTGATACAAGGGAGGTACACTTGGTATGTATATCAGATGTCTCAGATTCTAACAAAGTAATAGTTTCTTCTAAGTTACCACTAGTGCCTTCTCTCAATAGTTTGGATGTAGGAGTTGAGGGTGTGAAGTTTATACTGCCAAAACTACTCTGTCTACTCAATTTTCTAGGTGTCAAAACTCTATCCACACCGCCACTTCCTGGAAATCAATTTTAAACCATATTTTCAGGATGTGTCAATTGACTTTTGAAGTTCTAAAAAACATAAATTGTTCCACGACATTGATAATTACACCTGATATTTACCTATTAGCAACAATAAAGGTATTTTGTAGTTTTCAGGAATCGCAACCCACAAAACTTGAATGTGTTATTTTTTTTAAAGCCCAAATTCAACTGAAATCAAGCTCCGCAAATTTACATGACATGTACTTGGATAATCTTTCATTAAAATCAGGAGCTATTTACTCATTTGCCTACTAACCCTACTTCCACTTTATTGGTGCAAATAGAAATAATGTCAGGTGTTTGGTTTGTAGAGATAACTATGGTAAAATTCTAGGTCAAATTTGCACAAAAATATTGAAAATAACCGAGGCTGCTGAGTTGGTCCAAGGTAGCCTGGCCTAGTGACTTGTCAAGCTTTAGTAATTTTAGAATCGCAGCTGTAATTCGTCCCATTGAATCAGCCTCTGCTTTACATAACTCAACAAGGTGCTCTATTTCTTCCTTGGTGGCAACTGCCTATCTGTCATATTACATCATAAAAATTTGAACTAAAAGATCATTTACTGAGAATTTACTACTAGGATTTTGCATTTACCGGTTGTTTGACAGAGAACTTGATATTCTCGACTGTCCACATGGCAGATTCATCGGTCAAATCAGGAGAGTTGATAACAGTGGCTTCTATATCTACTCCATCCATACTTTCTGCCCCTGTATCTATTTTAGCGTTTATTGTATTTTCTTGTATCATCTTGCTTTTGTGGCGCGGTTTAATTGCTTGAAGGCCTTCCACTCCAACCTAGGACATCCATTAAAGCAAATCAATTTCATTTTTAAACTAGTAAAACACTAATGCTCGGCAATTTTGCAAGATTCTTTTGTAGTAATTTTCTAAATGACTAGCCCCACTGTCCTCCTATGTATTAACAGTGTGCGTCTATGGTTTTTATGGTCCAACAAAGTTGTGTGATTTATCAATTGGGTTAATTCATGTTAATATGGACAAAAGATAACCTAAGTAGACTTTATGAGAAGATTACCAAGAAAGTGTCTACAGGAAACTGTTTTGTGCTGCTCGGATTAGCACAGTTGGATTTATCACTACTCTTTCCTGACACGTGAAGGGTCCGGAAGGTTGTGTGCCAGCACTTCTCTCTCTTCTGATTATGTCACTGACACGTGGGGACAAGCCATAAGAGAGTTCATCTGTCCCTTCAAGTGCGAACAGCCAATTTCTCAACTCAATTGAAACATCAAGATCGTCTGGTATACCCAACTCCAATTGTCCACCATGATTACCTCTATAGAAATTAGAGAAAAAAAAAAAAGAAACAGTCAAAAGTTGTTTTCAAAGATCATACACACAAAACAAAATCAACAATAGATAGTCTTCCACCCTAATACTTCCCTCGTATACTGAGAGAAGGTTTTTCTTTTCTTTTCTTTCCTGGATATCAAACTTTCAATTATTTTTAAATTAAGTAAACAATTTATGTCAACTTGTTATTGAATCCAAGACAGACACAGAACGGAAATAATAATGAAATGATAATGATAATAATATCAGCAGAATGACAAAGATGAGAACCACAAAAAAAGGAGTATAAACTTATGAGAATAAATCAATAATTACAAATACCGTGCTTCTGTGAATGGACATGTGGAGATGATTTGAAAAGCTTAGCAAGTGGGCCAGATGACAAATCCCTAACTCCTTTCACAAGCCTTCACCAGGCCCGCCATCAGGACTTAGAATTCCAAATCGGTGCAGTAGTGATTCTGCGTAACTCATTCCCCCTCCAAGCCTTACTCCTGATATCTTAGCACTAACATTCAAACTATGATATTCTAAATCTTGCTCAACGTTATGTGGCAGCACATGCACCACAGTCACATCAAGAAATTATCTGGTTTCCTTTTCGGGCTAGTACTCTTATTGTTGTTATCAACCCAAAAAACCGCTCTCATTTTAGGAAATGGGCTTGTGCCATTTGGGATCATGGACAGATTGCTAAACCCATTTTCAGAATGAGTTGAAGTTTCTACTTCTCCCTCTAAACAATTTATAGAAACTGATTTCCATTGTAAGTCTGTTGAAACTGCAAAAGCGCCACCTAGTGTACGATGTGACACTTTCAAAAAGATCGGTCCCACAAAATTGAACCAACGGTGTGCCTTGTGTCTCCAAATGATGTATTCAAGAAGTTGAGTTCAAGCCCTCCATGAATAGGCTAACAGCAGTGTCACTAGGTAAATTCTTAAATTTATCCCCTTGAAGATCACTATTTGCAACTTGTTTCTTGCCTTTACCAGCTTTTGTTATTTTTCCCCTACACCCAAAATATGAATACAGGTCTAGGACAAAAAATAGTTGTTCGACCGGTA
>JAJGRW010003729.1:0-14069 GCA_025461045.1 Carex parvula | reverse complement strand
ATATGAATGGCAATCAATGGAGGAGAATAAGGTGACTCATTGATACCATTCTGACCCATATATAACGAAAGGATGGAAAATTGCAACAATGATTTAGTATATTCAGTACATGAAGAAATATTAAGATTAATAATGATAGAAAGTTAAGCTTCGTTTGCTCGCTAATGGAAACTCTAATAGAAATCTTTATTTTTGTTTGATTTGGCAGTGTTCATACTTGCTCGATAGTAGCAACTAAGAGGGACAGGAATATATAGGACCTTGTAATTATTGTTTCTATAGATATTACTGACTGATAATGTTGACTATTAGAAAATCAATTAAAGCAAACACTTCTAATTTGAACCATCTTGCAAAAGAATGATCTTCAAACTAGCTAGTAAAAACTAATGATAATATGTGGTACCATAACATGGAGCTTAAAATCTAAAACAAACAAAACTTGCCATAGCTGTACACCTTTAGAGCATTCAGGTGTACTTTGATGCGTGATAGAATGGAATTGAAATCTCCTGAAATCCATCATTCGTGAACAGTGTTCTTGAAATTCCTGAAATTCCGAATCCAGCTGAATAACTTTTTCTCTGCACGTATCTCGAAACAGTTGACTTTTCTGTGCACGCATCTAAAAACAGGTTGACTGCTGGATTCAGAAAAGCAGAGATTTTAGAAACACTGTTCACCAGTGAGAATTTCAGCAGATTCGTTTCCGATAGAATGAGCTCTTGATTTTGTTTTCATCACACGTCTCTAGCACCTTTTGCCAAGTTCCCAAACTGGTGTTTCATCATCACCTGTAAAATTCGATCAAAGAAGTTTCTTTAGTGCATCTTATTTGATAAGTCTGAGAACTCGACCATAATCTTTTGCAACCAATAACCAAGCTTAACAACATCTGCAAACAAAAATTCAGTATTTTTTTTGTCATGTGTTAGCATATAAAAAACACAAAAAGGAAAAATCTCTTTAAATTTGGTTGACCTGTACTGGGAGGCAGGCATTTCTATCCGGACTGGCTTATGTATTATCTCAAATTAGTACAGTTTTATTTTAATTATCCCAAAAGGATGTGGTTGTATCTTAGTTTGTGAATATGGAAAAATACTAAAAGCAATTGATCATATCATAAGGAAATAGAAAGAAGGGGCAAACCCTAAGCGCTGCCGCCGCTTCATCTCCTCTCCCAACACCCTTTTATTTTGAATTTGTCTCTCTCACTCCTTCAAAGTTTTTCTTCCGACAAAGTGCCTCACCTCTCCTCTCTCTCGACTACTTCAAGAGAAGAGGAGAATGAGAGAGAGGGGAGGAACCGAAGCTGAGCAGAGCCGATCGGAGCTGAAAGTGAGATATCGTCGAAGCTCGAAGCGTTGAGTCTCTACACTATCTCGATTGGAGCGCGAGTGAGTAGATCCGGACGTTGGAGCGCGGCGACAGTAGAAAAAGCGGATCCGGTCGTAGGGAGCAATAGAGATTAAGATAATTGAGTAATTATGTGTGTATATAAGTGAGATTAAATGATTAGAGTTATTTAGAGTAGTTTGGAGAATTTTGTGAGAATAATAAAAATAGATTTAAGATTAAAGTCATTGGACTTGTTGTAAGTTCGTTTTTTGATGAATGAAATTGTTAGTTGGTACTTAAAATTAAGTCACTAACCTTCAAAGAAAAAAAATTGATCATATCTCTTGATCAAGAGTATATTGTACTGAAATTTAAAATGTCTCAAGTATATTTGCTACAGCTAGCTCTTGCATGTTAGAAGGGGCACATGTAGCCGAATTTTTTATTGTTACCACGCCATAAAATCCGAATTAATTCGTTACCACCCGTCTGACCCTTTATTCAATCCTACCACCTCCGCTAACCCAGTTCGCGCACCAAATTAGCTCGTGCGCGGACTGGGTTGGCGCACAAACTTGGTGCGCCAACTGGGTTAGCGGAGCTCTCTTTTGGGGCTGAATGGATTTGGGTTTAAGGTTTAGGTTTAGAGTTTAGGGTTTAGAGCTGACTGGATTTTAGTGTTTATTTTTATTTTTGCAACGGGTGTCTGAAAATTCTGTTTTATTTTTAACGATGTTCATTCATCAGACGCAAGGCAGCAGGCAGGTAAATAACGTAAAAACTAATGTGTTAAATTGACGGCGGAAGAACTAAACAACAGAAAAACAAAACAACATAAGAACTAATATCAAAATAATATCGAAATAACATCCAAATAACAAGAACTAATACCGAAATAATATCCAAAAACATAAACTACAACAAGTAAGTCTATTCTATCTGCTCGAGGGTGTCCACGGCTTCTTCTCTCTCCTAAGTCTCTTACCCCGCCCCTCCTCTTGACGCTCTCTCTCCTCTAGCGATGTGTACTGTCGTGGTGGCTGTGGTGGGGTCTCCTCATGTATCTCCCCAAAAAGTGTCTCCTCGTGTGGTCCCTCATCTGCACCAGGTCCGAAAATAAACTCGCGTGTATCTGCAGGGTACACGGGTCCATATGAGACATCCTGCTGGACAGCTGCTGCACTGGACTGTGGGAGTGACGTCTCCTGTGGGAGTGGCGTCTCCTGTGTGGGAAACGGAGGGGAGTCTACATCCTGCGTGTAAGCCCCGTACTAAGAGCCCAAGTGAAACGAAAAATCTGCGGATGGGTCCGGCTCGTCGTACTGATCTCCGCGGGGTATATCTCCCTGAAACAAATAGAAAATTAGGTTTCACAATGAAGATGATTATAAAAATAATTACAAAAATATACGTACCGCTGCAAGCCCAGCAGCCTCAAATGCGGCCTCAGCAGTCGCTGCCTCGTGTAGGTCTGAGAAATCCGGCTCTGGCGTGCTCATAGGCTCCGCAGAATCTGCGGAGTCCATGTCTTTCAAATCTTCATAGCGGGGAAGATCTGAAAGCCTGAGAACTCTCTCGAGCTGATCCTGGTACCCGGCGACGACGACAGGCGGTGCAGCCATACACAACCACTTCTTACCGAATGCCTTCCAACCTCTTGTGACGGCGTATCTTGCGCTCCTAAGCACCTGCTTGATGTTCATGAGTGCCTGCGAATTAAAATAAATAAAATTAGTTCGAATTGCAAAGGAATTTTCATAATTTTCTTAAACTAAAAAAATTAAAGACTTACAATCTGTGCAGCCGGGCCAGCGCAGGGAATGAAGCCATACTCGTCACTAACCGTGTCGCGTCGTACGTGGAGCGGCTTCGTGTTCATCTCCGTGATCTGACCATGCAAGTACACCGTGAAGGCACAGTACTCCTGATACCAACTGCGATAGGTCTGATCGTATGTATCGAAAGCATACGACAGGAGCTCGTCAGGGATCCTGTCGCCCATCGCCTCAAGCCGAGTCACATAATCGGCGTGCACGGTCCGCCAATCCTTGCCGCCGGTAGTGGCCAGATCTTTGTGAAGCTCGTACCACTTGTCCTTGGAGATGGGATCCGGGATGGGAAAGGGCTGACGCATACCGAACTGACGCATCACCCGTCCAGGATAGTAATGCTCGACCATCTGGTAGAACACAAGTGGTACCTGCAAGTACATAAAAATAAATAATCCTACGTACGTAATAAATAAAAGTGATGCAAAATGGGAATACAATAATAATGCAAGGGTTACCTGAGCAAACCAAAACTGACGCTGCTGGAGGCATATATGAGGCAGGTCATGCAGGAAGGAGTGAGGGATAGCATCATCGTCATCAACCTCGACACGCTCGTCGTACGGCCGCCAGCAGACGTGTCTGTCAGGAGTCATCTGCTCGAACTGACTCCGGAAGAAATCAACACCCATAGGTCTGCCGTGCGGGGTCTGGATGTACGTCTTCCTCGAGCACCACTTCTGCGCGTAAGACGGGCATGTAATCCCGTCGGGCTGCCCCCAAGCTGGAGCCCAACCTCTCACTCGTGGCTGTGGACGGCCGAACGGGAACCTCGTCCACGACCAATGCATCAGGAGACCAGCTGGACCGTAGAAATTGTGCTTGTTTGTCTATTTAGGTACAATTGACAGTTAAAATTTTGGTTTTTTTTATGTAACCATTTAATTATTAAGATTTGGATTTCAAAATAATTTATACCTGACATGCGGTGCACAAACCCCGATATAGACATGCCAATACCGCTGCACCCCAGTTCATCTGTTTCGGCTGGGCCAAGTCCCTCAGCCAC
Organism: Carex parvula; assembly: GCA_025461045.1. Classification (NCBI taxonomy): domain Eukaryota; kingdom Viridiplantae; phylum Streptophyta; class Magnoliopsida; order Poales; family Cyperaceae; genus Carex; species Carex parvula. The sequence goes on along the minus strand of JAJGRW010003729.1, from coordinate 9,890 downwards.
TCAAGCAAACATCCAGGGACAGTGGCCCCCGATGAATCTGGGAACATCCAGCAAGCAAACATCTCCATGATGTAAGCCCGGGTCCACCGATCTACCGTCTCAGCATCAGCATCTGCGTCCAGGGCTCCACTGTAAATTCGAACCAATTTAGTGAAAATTGCGAAAAATAATTAATTTTAAAAAATAGACATCAAATAATTAATTTTATAAAATAAATGTTACCTGAACCGCTCCCGCAAGTGTGATAAACTGATGTCATTCTTCGAGTAGACGTACCCCTTCTTGGTCGACCTCCGCTTCATCAACCCGTCTCCCAGCAGGTCGAGGACGAGCTGCGTGAAGTCTCCGTACTCCACACCTGTGACCGCCTCTCCGGCAATGGGCAGACCCCAGAGACAACTCACGTCCTGGAGAGACACCGTAATCTCTCCGATGGGCAAGTGGAAGGTGTGGGTCTCCGGTCGCCACCTCTCGACCAATGCAGATATAAGAGCGACATCTGCATTTAAGTCACTGAGCTGTGACACATGCCACAGACCCAGCCTCTGCAACGCGGCTGCAAATCGAGGGTCGTAGAGGATATTCATCTGGTTGTTCCTCGTCGACGTCAGAGTATGAGTCTGCATTTAATTTCAAAATAAACACAAATACAATTTATTATTTTATTCAAATGAAAATGTATATTATTTGCAAGTGGTATAGAGATGTAAACTTACATATGAGTTTCTGATCTTGTGCTCCTTGTAAGGGAACCAGCAAACGGGACTGATATACTCTGACGTCAAATGCGGAAAGACGGTCCGAGCTAACACTACATCCAACTCCACATCATCATGAGGCAGACTGGTGTGCTTAGTGCCGCTGGATGACGCCATACTACAATTTGGTGCATTTCTAATCAAATTTGGTCTTAAGTACCTCAAATAGGGTACTTTAATAATTTACTAAAATAATTTGGCATAAAATACAACATAATATAGCTAAAAACAATTCTACTCTGTTTGGACACCATTCTAAATATTTAATACAATTCTACTCTGTTTGAACATCATTCTAATTATTTAATACAATTCTACTCTGTTTGGATATCATTCTAAATATTTAATACAATTCTACTATGTTTGAATTTATTTTGAACACCATTCTAATTATTTATTACAATTCTACTCTATTTAGACACCATTCTAATTATTTATTACAATTCAACTCTATTTGGACACCATTCTAATTATTTATTACAATTCTACTCTATTTGGACACCATTCTAATTATTTATTACAATTCTACTCTATTTGGACCTATTTTGGACACCATTCTAATTATTTGGACCTATCTACTCTACAAATAAATAAATAAAAAAGTAAAAAAAAAAAAACTTACTTTTTACTGTGCCGGAGTGCGCGGAGCGTGGAGTGCGGAGCAAAATGAGCTCTCCGCACCCTTATACGGTGAAAAGAGAGCTCCGCTAACCCAGTTGGCGCACCAAGTTTGTGCGCCAACCCAGTCCGCGCACGAGCTAATTTGGTGCGCGAACTGGGTTAGCGGAGGTGGTAGGATTGAATAAAGGGTCAGACGGGTGGTAACGAATTAATTCGGATTTTTGGCCGTGGTAACAATAAAAAATTCGGCACATGTAGTCTCAATTTATAAGATTGGAAATCTATAAATGGTTTACAATGTAATATGGAACAACTTTCATAAAAGAGACCAAAATTGGCAAAGAAAGATATCGGAATGACATAATTTCCATATTGATCCAGGGCTAATGCACAAACAAACGGCAGTATATCTGTCATCATGATACTCTGAGTTTCTAGGTCATTACAGTACTTCAACACCCTCTGCAAAACATTATAGGGTACGTTTGGATGAGAGTTAGAATAGCTAGAATAGTGAAATTTTAGAATAGTAAATGAGAATAGAGAAAAAATAGTGATTTTCAGATTAGTGTGAAAATGGTGCTATTCGGATTAGTAAAAATGTTGTTTGGATTGTATATGTGGAATAGTGAATAGCTGTAACCAATAAAGAATAGTGTTAACAAGATGTTAATTAAGAAGAAAGATAGGCAAGTGGGATCTCAAATGAATTGTCACGACGTGGAGATAGCGGAAAGTGGTATCAAATTTGTCATTTCGGAATTGTGTTGGCGGAAATCTAAAAGAGAAACATTTTTTCCTCTCATTTCACATTTCCGAATAGTAGTTATTCCAACATTTACAAGGAATAGAGAATAGCAGTTATTCTAGCTATTCTGAATAGCAAAAATATTATTTGGATGCACATTGCTATTCCGAATAGCTTCTATTCTAGAATAGCCTCTATTCTTGCTATTCTTGACTTAATTAAGTAGGATTGAAACACCCTGCACTGGTACTGTATTTACAGCACTGCAACGGAATTACATAGCTCAAAGCTTCAAATGAAAAATAAACATCTTTAATAACTCAATTCTGTAAAATGACTAAGATTTGTAAAGTTCTTTGATTTGAGTGCATAAAGAACCCCAATTCCAAACATTTTTGCCAAGACCCAGTTTCTCAAAAAATTCAGCCTCAAGGGCTGTTGCGCCAATAATTGCAAAATTAGCACCTTTTTAAAGGTTGTAGTGTGCTTTAGAGAGAGTAGTAAAGGAAGCCGATTCTTGACACGCACAAACAGTTGATGCATTCAATATTCGAATTCCAAACAGTTTTGCCAAGACCCAGTTCCTAACAAAATTCAGTCTCAACGTCTGTTGCTTTTCAACAAATTAATACAACCCAATAAATCATGCATATAACTTTTCCTATATACCAAGTGATAGTGGTAGCTGGAAAATTATGCTCAAGATTATATATATTCCTTAAACCCCGCCAAGATTTCGAATTCTACATCCTGTTTGACAAGATTTTAAAAAATGTCCAAACGGCAATTCTATTTCTCCGCAAATTAAATCTATGGTTTTAGCCCCTCCAAAGCCGCAGAACAAATCCACGATTTAGGAAAACCGGAAAAAAAATTGCAGTTTTAAACTAAAACCGTGAATTTAATTATCATATTACTATAGCATGCTATCAAAGATTAAAGGTTAAGTATATAGTAATAGATATTATATCTCCGTTTCAATCCAAGAGCAGGTAACTACTTGCTCTCTGCAATTATTCAAAAAAAGGTGACCCCACACAAAATTTGAAAACTAAATAATGATATTATCAGTCTAACTAATCATTAAAGGTTTTTTTTTCTTGAGTGTTGTTAACTTTTAGCCAATTGAACAGAGTTGATTTCGCAATATTTCTTATCGGCACACAATTCTATACAATATTATTAATTGAAAAATGAGTGAGACGACCATACTATGTATAGTTTATATTGGTCCGTATTATGAATTAATATTTTTATTTCCAAAATTTAAATAATGGATATGAACAGTCCAACATAATTTCTTATGAGATGTACCTACAAACTGAATTTTACATTCTTTTTTAGAAGTTTCTTATAAATATCACTACATTTGAATGTCTATGTCTAGAATCTTTAGATCAATTGATTCTCTACCTATATAAAAAATAGTAGAAAAAAAAAAGTTTTGAAAAAATATAAAATTTAATCTATATAAGTACATTTCATATGAAGATCATATTAAACGATTCGAATTGATTGTTTGAACTTTAAAAATAGAGAATCAATCCAGAATTCGGACCATAATTCGGACCAACATATTCTATGCTTTTGTACCATTACTGAAGTACTATTAATATATATAGCAGAAAATGTGTATAGGAATTAGTTGCTGCTGCACAAATCTTAGAATCCCATGAGATTCAAGATATGATTAATTGATTTTCAAATTCGAAAGTAACGCCATGCGTATACAGCCATATACTTTCTTAAAGTAACAACCTTTTTGCGATGACGACCTTTCTTTTAGGGGCACATGTGCAAAAATCACCACTTGTATCATTTCTTTTGTCGTTGCTCGAATTGCACCACTGGCACACTTTTATCTACCTTCAATAATTTGTCAACTATCATAAGAAATCATACACGGGCATGTTATATATTCTATCCTATTAGCATGATTTGCCTATCTATATATACAAACATTAATTATCTTAATTAATCAAGATTCCACACCTTCCATTAAACAACGGTGTTGTTATTGACAAACAAAACCAAATTCTGTCGCAAGCAATTAATCAGTTTCGATCAAAGATGACGACAAAAATTAATCAAAACTTGTGTGGGCTACGAAGGCAGTTAGGTTCTTAGGTCGTGATTGATTGTTTGAAGTTGATGGGAATGAATAGAATATTGGTGGTATCTTTTTTATTGATATTGCGTTGTCAAATTCAAACTTATGATAAGCATTTAAACAAGGACAAGTTAGAAAATAAAATTGAATGAGTCAAGAAATCTCCATTCTTATATTAAGCACGACTGTGATTAAAAGATAAAATTTTCACTCAAATATCAGTCATCCAATTGAATAGTCTGCTTTCTTACTTTTGATTTTATGTATATTTTTTATATTTTTTTACGTATAGAAGTCTAAATTTATTTAGACACGTACTCGCCATATACAAATTGTATCATTTTTCTGATTGGTCATCATTTCTTTTCATTTCTTAAATGTTATTTAAAAAAAATTTAGATTGATTGATAATTAATTGGTGATGCCTTCATTTCTTTTCATTTTTTTTATATCATTTAAGAAATGTTATTTGTCATTTAATGTATCATTTTTAATGAAAATATGTTAAAAAGATTAAAAAAAAAAAATATGTATGTCATTTTATGAATGTTATTTACATGTAAATATCGTTTAATATGTCATTTAGTAATGTTATTTGTTATTTAATCTATTTCTTTTATAAAAATATCTTATTTTATCTAAGATTATTTTTTTTCTTATAATATTCCATGCTAGTTTAAAATAATACGTAATTTTTTGTTTAATATATAATTATATTAATTAATAAATATAATAATAATATCAACAACCCCAAAAGGTGCGGTCAGTGGTATTAAATGTCTTGCCACCTGGCAAGCGTAGGTTTCACATTTCAATAGAAAACCACATTTTTCTACGCCATTTTTTTGTAAAAACAGAAAAGAAAAAATAAACATCGCAACGCATTAAAATAACAATAAATAATACTATAGTGTGCGTCAAATAGTATTTCATATTTGCGGCTTTGACGAAATGTTAAGTTTTTTATTTTGGCATTTTAACATAATAGCTTTTATCTTACCTTGAAACTTTCTCAGTACTATTCTGATGGCTGTCAAAAAGCTATATGTAACACAGTTGCCAAACTATGTTTTTTATAATTTAAATATCGTCGTGATATTTTCTAAAAACCAATTTTGATTAAATTTTTATCACAATAAAAATCTCGACCTATATAAAAACTTTAGATGACAAATATATCTTTGATCTGCTCGTACTAATTTTAAGAATTAGTAAAATCTAAAATACGCAAAACATCTGTTTCTAAAGATCTCTTAAATTTAAAGAAAACAAATAGGCACCAAATTGATTTTGATCTGGCTGTATATTTTTTGAAATTCAAAAGTGGAGGTCTAACTTACCAGCTTTTTTTTAAATTATCTATAAAAGACCATTTGAGTTTCAAATTCACAACCTCACACACTAAAGATGTTGTTTTTTTCAACTAGATCAAATGTTGATTCTCTGATCCGGCTGTATATGATAAAATGATTTTTAAATCGAGCCAAATTTTATACATTTTTATCTTAAATTTACCAAACCTCTTTAAAATTTGATTTAGATTAAAACGAGATGTGCATAACAATTTTATCTTCTAAAGTAACTCAAAATTTGAGTTTGATTCTTGACTGTCCGATAACAATCTGAAAATTTTATCTGAAACCTTTTAATAATCAGGGACCATATCCTCTGCGGAGTTCTATAAAACTCCGCAGGTGCGGAGCAAATGAACGGATCAGATTAACTCTCAGCCGCTTTGTGATCGGGCTAACGGAGAGGGCAGTATTATTGTGCTTTAGATTCGTGCAAAGTTAAAACTAACGGACCACTAACGAATCAGATTAAAAGAACCGCAGCCTGCGGAGCTTTTAAGCTCCGCAGAGGATAACGTTCCTTAATAATCATGCATATTTTGATCGACGGCAGTTACTTCCCGATACCGACGCTCGCTTTTAGAGCATCTACATCCCTGAAACTATCAGAGTTTCTAATCTGATGTGGCAGTTTCTAGACCAGTTTTAGGGATGTAGACCAGTTTCTTATTTAGCAACTGTGCTCAATAATTTCTTAATAAGAAATCGTTTATAAACTGTGAGTTGGCAAAATGATTGGCTGATGTTCGCTGAAATTTTTATTTTATTTTATTTATTACTGATGTGACATTTTAGAAACTTTAAAATTAGTTTTAGGAATGTAAATCTTTAGAAACTCTATAGTTTATAATTTCTAAAAATTAGTTAATAGTTACTTAAAAACTCTAAGAGTTTTAGAGATGCAGATGCTCTCTAGTAACCAGTGGCTAGTCACCACTCACCAGTCACCAGTGTACCGAAAAAGAAAAAAGCGAGACATAAGCGGAAGTCGAAAGACTCAAAAGTGGAAACAAGTAAAAAAAGGGAAACGCAAAGAAACAAAAACCACCAAAAAAAATTGAAGTCCCTTCGTCTCTCATCTCGTCACATACTTCGGCGTGGCGGATACGCTCAAAAGTGGCGAGAATCCCAAATGTGTTGAGTCTAGTTTTTTATTTACCTTTTTACCGGATCGAAACAAAGGCAAACAAAATAATCAGCGACAAAGGAAGATGCTTTTGTTTTGTTTCCTCTCTGCTCCCTTTGTTTCACCAAGTGTTTGATTTGGATCTTGGCATCTTTTGTGGGAATGTGGTTCGCTAGGCGCTGAGTTACCATGGCAAGAAGACATGGGTGGCAACTCCCCGCTCACCATTTTCAGGTTTTCACGCAAAATTCGATACTTGGTTCAATTTTTTTGTTTGCATTGTTAATTGCTTAGTTAGTTTTCTTCCAAGATTTGCGAAAAGATTAAAACTTTTCTACTTGATTAATATAATGTGTTTAGTTTTAGGTGTTCAACTGTTCATCTGTGCAATTTTATATTATACCTTTTCTCTTTTCTCTTCTTTACACATTATTTATTTCTCATACTTGAATTAATGACCGCAATTGGTACTTTTTTGCGCACAATTTAGCTTTTGACTGGTAGGTCGCACAAAAGGGTTTACAAAGTATGGGTTTTATCTTTTCTTTTCTATGTTTGTACGAGATTGTGGGTTGCAATTGATTTTCTTATGCACTTCTTCTGTAGTGCTTTTATGTGGAGAGATCCATATTTATGCGAACAATTATGGTCAATTTTTTTTATAAAAAAATTTGGACCAATTGGGTACGTAATAACTAAGTTTACAAGTGATCTGATAAGTTTCTACCAAATTGTATGAAAATTGAGCATCAATTTTATTATTCCGGAAATTTTACTCTGGAGTGCACAATTCTTACCGCTTCTAAAATAGTTCTTTTGTGTGCTATTCGTAACTGTTAAATATTTTTTCTTTTCTTTGAACTACTGATTATTGCTCATCATTTTTTCCTTTCTGTATACCAGGTCATTGCCATAGCAGTATACTTCATACTGTGCATCGCATTCTACATATTTTTCTCACCATTTCTTGGAAACGATATTTACCAGAATATTGCTTTAGGAGTCTACAGTTTCTTGGTTAGTTACTCTTTATCTTACTTAAGTGGGGGTGTTTTGTAACAGCACCATTTTTGTTTGTATTGTGCAAAATTCATCTTGATTTTATCTCATAATGCAATTAAATTCACTTTTCAGGCATTGTCAGTGTTTATCTTGTATGTAAGGTGTACAGCTATAGACCCAGCCGACCCTGGTATTTTGATTAATATTGAAGATGATTTTGCCACTAAATCTCAAAGTAATTTCCGCTTCCCTGACAAAAATTACTATTATGCCCTTGATCTGTAAGATTACAAAATATTTACATGCTTCTTTTCTCTCATTCCTTTTTCTTTTCTTTCTTTCTTTTGTAAAGAGCAAGAAGGTGACGTAGAGGAGCCAGTAAAGATAGATTTCACAACAGAAGATAATTCTAAAAATCAGAGGGGTTTATGTGAACTTTGCTGCTTCCCTTGTGCAATATTTGTCAAGGAGGATTGTAGAAAGAATTTGGAAACTGCCGAGGACCAAGATGGCGAAGAGGATGCATTATTTTGTACACTTTGTAATGCAGAGGTAATAACAAATGGCATTAATATATTAATCTTTTATTTCTTAGGTAGTTTTAGCATATTACCAGTATATACTGCTCGGCCATTAAACTCTCTCTGTATCACTTAGGTGAAAAAGTTCAGTAAGCATTGTAGAAGCTGCGACAAATGTGTTGATGGATTTGATCACCATTGTCGGGTACTCTCTCTCTCTCAATCTCTCGCTTTGTCTATCTGAAATGGGTTTCTTCATTGAGTGAGGCTATGGTAATATGCATATTACGGATTGACCCGTGCTATGGACTCATATTTCTATTTTCAAAGTTCAAATAATTGATCTGAACTGTTCAACATGATCTCCATATAAAAATATACTTGGAGACCAAATTTTACATTTCTTAGAATGTTTTTACTATTTTTGTTAGATAGGTAGAAAACCACTGCTTTTGGATGGTGTTTTCAAATCAAAAGATTTTCTACCTATCTACAAAATTCTAAAAAAAATGTAAAATTTGGTTTACAAGTACATTTTCATATGAAGATCATGTTGAACGGTTCAGATCGACTGTTTGTACTTTAAAAATGGAGATATGAGTCCATAGCGCTGGCCATTATGTAATACGCATATTACCATTGAGAACCAGCCTTGGTCTAGTGGCAAAGGCAATGCTCTCCATGTGGGAGGTCGCAGGTTCGAAACCCGGAAAGGCAATCCTTTGTGGATATTAAATAGTTGGGTGGCTTGACCTCCAACTTTATTAAAAAAAAATATGCATATTACCATAGCCTCCCTCTTCTTCATTTGTGACAGTGTGCTGACTTCTCTTTTAACAGTGGTTGAACAATTGTGTGGGAAGGAAGAACTACATCACCTTTCTGTGCCTCATGGCCGTAAGCCTTGCTTGGGTACGGTAGCTAAGATATATTTCTTTGAATTTGATTGTGAATTTTGTTAGCGTAAGATTAATTATCCATACTTTTTACCAAATTGAATATAAGCTTGTGGTTGAAGTCGTTGTGGTCTAGTGGTTTTCACGAGGTGCTTCAAGAAAAAGGTGGAAATTGAAGCTCATATTTTAGAGAGGCTCGGAGAAGGCTTTTCACGACCTCCTTTTGTTGTTATTGTGGTACAAATATGCAAATTTTTGCTAATTGCATTTATTTTCTAATCCTATGTTTGTACCATTATTTGTCCTGTTACTGATCCTACAGATTCATTACAGCTGAACTTGTTAGTATCCCAAAAAAAAGAAAAGAAACCAAAAGTAGGAAATGAAGATTGATAAATTGGTACGGGCCAGCATGTTTATTTGTTTATTTCAGGATTGCTACACCCCCCCCCCCCCCCCCCTCCCGCCTTCCCGAAATGTGTTTTATTCATTGGATGCAATTTCCCAATTACTATGATCCAGTTGTCATGTCACCATAAAAATAATCAACCAATTTCTGTTTTTTAGGCTCTGTGCACGGCACTCTCTCTTTTGGCATCGCTGCTTTGTGGAGCTCTTCTGTTTTCATATGATACTTGTCCGTAAGGTATCCTCAATTTTAGGCATATGCTTGTATGTGCTCATAAGTAAGAAAACGATATGTTTGCTCTGAAAAATGACCAATTAGAATACAAATATTCTCTTAAACATGTTACA
>JAJGRW010003728.1:0-21185 GCA_025461045.1 Carex parvula | reverse complement strand
AATTTTGTATTTTTACTCTATATTTGTATTATACGAGTGAATTAGTCCCATACTTTTGTTTCTGGATAATTTCTATTAAAAAATGGGCCGATGTGCATCTCTAGCAGCCCAAATTATGAAATGGCTGATTTAGTTAGAACTTAAATCCGCTTGTTAAGCCGATAATCACATATTATGTTTTTCAGAAAATGATAAGTGTAGTGCCTCTATTGTAGAATTAATTCAAATTATTTTTGTGTAAATTTTGCCGTATGTTATTTTTTTTAAATGAAAAGAACAGTTATCGTCGAGAAACATAGAATCATGATAAAAAAAAAGCATCTTATAAAATATAATAAATTATTTAGATAAAATAGGGAAAAAATTTCTATTTAATTATTTAAGAAATTTTTATTGGAATGTTGGAACTCTCAATGCTGAATTTGGTGTTTTAATTTGATCTTTTTAATCCAATTCAAGCCTTGCCACGCATTTTTTTCTTATTGTAGGCATGAATTAAATACTGAGCAACAAAATATTTCAGAAATTGTAGATACATACAAATGCCTATAAGATGAACATCTAATTAATCACAACTCAACACAAATGATATGAGAAAACAACCTTACCAGCAAGAACAAACTTATTATTCTTACCTACTAATTAATTTGCGGCAATGCAAAAGGTACCTTTCCTTAAAATGCTTTTGTGGGATGGGGAAATGGCCTGAACATATAAAGCAAACTGACCACAAAAGCTTCCTCTAAATTTCATATATATATTGCACATCAAAAGAAGCACCTTAATTTCAAATTGTTGCATATTATTCAATTGAAAACAAATAGTAATTAAATTTGCCTAAGACACTGGAGGGAACTAAAATTATATCAAATTCAGAGTTAAAGATTCTCAAAAAAAGTTATAATAGCTTTTGATAAACAATGGTCACAACATTGTCTCAACGGAAATAAATAAATTTGATCAATATTTTAATCTATGTAGATTGGAATTTGATCAAGTTAGATCTGAAGAGTTTAATTAGTTTTCAATTTTTTTAGAAAACTCCATCATCAGTCCTTAAAGAAATGAGCAACTTTTGCAAACTAATAATATGAATATTTTGGAATAGTTTATTAATTTTTAATTATAAATTTTCAAAAAATAGATAAATACAAGAATGTATTCGTTGGAACGTTCTCATAGAATTGACATCCATCATGTTTGCACTAACAAGAGCTCATGCTTTGCAAGATATATTGACCAATCTAGCATGTCTACAACAATATGAGTACTTTTGTAATTTGTATATTCAAGATCCCAGTAGCATTTTCTATTATTTTCCATTTGTTTTGTTTCCAACATTATTCCAATTATATTAACTAGACTATCTGATGTTGAGAGTAGCATCTCTTCTTTAGAAAAAAGGATAAGAAGCAGCGCTTTCACGCCACCAAGGAAACCATTAGTGCAGCTGATGTGCTATCCTTATACGACGATCCTTTAATCTCATGTCTAAATATCAAGTGATGATGATGATTCTGACAAGTGAAATGGAAATTAAGAATGGTAGCTATATGCATTGTTTGGTAGAGATATTATATGTCTCATCTGGACATAATAAGTTACATGGAAATCCCACAATTCTTCATAAGTTTAAACCAAATTTAATTATAGTAAAAATAAAGTATAACTCAATGTCGTAACTTCTTCCGTTGGTTAAAGAATAGAGTACTGAAAATAGAAAAAAAAAAAAAAAAAACTAACCAAATATGAACAATAACAACATTAACCTACAAGTTCATACTTCTTGTGCAATGCTTGAAGAGGCTACAATATAATAGAACCTTAATATATATGTCTAACTTCTGCATCGTTCAAACAATTCAAATTTCAGCGGCCATAAAGCATAGGGAACCATTAATTCGAGTCGCTTTGTATGGTATAAAAGACGTTAATAAAGCAAAAAGGAAACCAAAGATAATAACAAGTACACGATATCTTACATATCAGCATTGTTATGATTAGATAGTCCTAAAGTGTCATATGTACGTTAGCGGATCTCTTGTTTTTATTTACCTAATCTTTCGCAAACCTGCAAATGTAAATAAGAGTTACTTTAACGGATGCATAACGCACTTTTCTATGAAACCAGATAGGGACTCCCGATATAATAAGAAGTACACGATATCCTACATATCAGTATTGTTATGATTAGGTAGTCCTAAAGTGTCATATGTATGTTAGCGGGATGTCTTGTTTTTATTTACCTAATCCTTTGCAAACCTGCAAATGTAAATAAGAGTTACTATAACGGACATATAACACATTTTCTATGAAACAAATGGGGACCCCCAAAGCATTATGGAACTCTTCGAGTCGCTTATGTATGGTATAAAAGACATTAATAAAGCAAAGAGAAAACCGAATCTAATAAGAAGTACACGATATCCTACATACCAGTATTGTTATGATTAGGTAGTCCTAAAGTGTCATATGCACGTTAGGAGGATCTCTTGTTTTTATTTACCTAATCCTTCGTAAACCTACAAATGTAAATAAGAGTTACTTTAACGGACGTATAACACACTTTTCTATGAAACAAATGGGAACCCCCAAAGCATTATGGAACTCTTGTTTTTCATTGGATTGCATCCTGGTTTTTGCAAAATTTTGTATTTTTTTCTCTATATTTGTATTATATGAGTAATTAGTCCCATACTTTTGTTTCTGGATAAATTTCCATTTTAAAAATGGGCTTTTTTACATCTCTAGCAGCCCAAATTATGAAATGGCTGATTTAGTTAGAACTTAAATCCGCTTGTTAAGCCGATAATCACAAAATTATGTTTTTCAGAAAAATGATAAGTGTAGTGTCTCTATTATAGAATTAATTCAATTATTATTTTCCTAAATTTTGGAGTATGTTATTGTTTTTAAATGCAAAGAACAGTTATCGTCGCGAAACATAGAATTATGATAAAAAACGCATCTTATAAAAATAAAATAAATTATTTAGATAAAATAGAGTAAAAATTTCGATTTAATTATTTACGAAATCTTTTATGGGAATGTTGGAACTCTAAATGCTGAATTTGGTGTTTTAATTTGATTTTTTTTATCCAATTCAAGCCTTGCACGCATTTTTTTTCTTATTATTGTAGGCATGAATTAAATACTGAACAGCAAAATATTGTAGGCATGAATTACAAATGCCTATAAGATGAACATCTAATTAATCACAACTCAACACAACTGATATGAGAAAACAACCCTACCAGCAAGAACAAACTTGTTATTTCTTACCTACTAATTTGCGGCAATGCAAAAGGTACCTTTCCTTAAAATGCTTTTGTGGGATGGGAAAATGGCCTGAACATATAAAGCAAACTGACCTCAAAAGCGTCCTGTAAATTTCATATATATATTGTACATCAAACGAAGCACCTTTCAAATTTGTTGCATATATTCAGTTGAAAACAAATAGTAGTTAAATTTGCCTAAGACACTGGAGGGAACTAAAATTATATCAAATTCAGAGTTAAGATTCTCAAAGGTTATAATAGCTTTTGATAAACAATGGTCACAACATTGTCTCAACGGAAATAAATAAGTTTGATCAATAGTTTAATCTATGCAGATTGGAATTTGATCATGTTAGATCTACAGAGTTTAATTAGTTTTCAATTTTTTTAGAAAACTCCATCATCAGTCCTTAAAAAATGAGCAACTTTGCAAACTAATAATATATGAATATAATTTTGGAATAGTTTATTAATTTTTAATTATAAAATTTCAAAAAATATATAAATTGAAAACTTTTATTATATATGAATGTATTGGTTGGAACTTTATTATTTTAATATAAAAATTGAAACGTTCTCATATAATTGACATCCATCATGTTTGCACTCCCAAGAGCTCATGCTTTGCAAGATCTATTGACCAATGTAGCATGTCTACAACAATATGAGTACTTTGTAATTGTATATTCAAGATTCCCAGTCAGATTTTAATTTAGCATTTTCTATTCTTTTCCATTGTTTTGTTTCCAACATTCCAATTATATTAACTAGACTATCTGATGTTGAGAGTAGCATCTCTTCTTTAGAAAAAAGGATTAGAAGCAGCGCTTTCACGCCACCAAGGAAACCATTAGTGGAGGTGATGTGCTATCCTTATACAACGATCCTTTAATCTCATGTCTAAATATCAAGTAATGATGATTCTGACAAGTGAAATGGAAAGAATGGCAGCTATATGCATTGTTGGTAGAGATATTATATGTCTCATCTGGACATAATAAGTTACATGTGAATCCCACAATTCTTCTATAAGTTTAAACCAAATTTAATTATAGTAAAAATAAAGCATAACTGAATGTCGTAACTTCTTCAGTTTGTTAAAGAATAGAGTACTGAAAATAGAAAAAAAAAAAAAACTAACCAAATAAGAAAAATAACAACATTAACCTACAAGTTCAAACTTTTTGTGCAATGCTTGAAGAGGCTACAATATAATAGAACCTTAATATATATTGTTTAACTTCTGCATCGTTCAAACAATTCAAATTTTCAGCAGCCATAAAGCATAGGGAACCATTAATTCGAGTCGCTTGTGTATGGTATGAAAGACGTTAATAAAGCAGAAAGGAAACCAAAGATAATAACAAGTACACGATATCTTACATATCAGCATGTTATGATTAGATAGTCCTAAAGTGTCATATGTACGTTAGCGGGATCTCTTGTTTTATTTACCTAATCTTTCGCAAACCTGCAAATGTAAATAAGACTTACTTTAGCGGATGTATAACACACTTTCTATTAAACAAATAGGGACCCCATAAGCATTATGGAACTGTTCGAGTCGCTTACGTATGTTATAAAAACACGTTAATAAAGCAAAGAGGAAACCAAATATAATAAGAAGTACCATGATATCCTACGTATCAGTATTTTTATGATTAGGTAGTCCTAAAGTGTCATATGTACGTTAGCGGGATCTCTTGTTTGTATTTACCTAATCCTTTGCCAACCTGCAAATGTAAATAAGAGTTACTATAACGGACGTATAACACACTTTTCTACGAAACAAATGGGGACCCCCAAAGCATTATGGAACTATTTGAGTCGCTTACGTATGGTATAAAGACGTTAATAAAGCAAAGAGGAAACTGAATATAGAAGTACACGATATCCTACGTACCAGTATTGTTATGATTAGGTAGTCCTAAAGTGACACGTTAGCAGGATCTCTTGTTTATATTTACCTAATCCTTCGCAAACCTACAAATGTAATAAGAGTTACTTTAACGGACGTATAACACACTTTTCTATGGAATAAATAGGGATCCCATAAGCAAAGATCACATATTAAGAGATAAAAAAACATTTGAGATATAGAAAGAGAAACTACTCTTTTCTTTAAAACCATTGATAGTTGGAGGACCAGCTGGCATGCGGTAGCAGCATGATTGTTCATGCTTTTGATTCCCTTGCTCATCCTGGAGAAGGGCGATTGCATAGGCTCATTATGGAAAAAGAGGGCTTATGATCGACCTAAACTTCACCTCGGTAAACATGCCGCTACTGCCAGGCCAGCAGGTCCAGCTCCAGCTATTACTGCAACTATCACCTCGTCAAACAATTTTGCCAGCTACCGTACAAGGCATTTCCTAGAGAAATGCCTATGTTTATCTCCATTCCGACTTGAAGTCTGAAGAGTGCAGAACCTCCCATTAAAATTACCCAACCAGGGAGATCTGGAATTAATACAACCCATGGAGTTCCCTCCAAGAGGCCACTACCATGAATTTTGCAAGGTAGTGTTTGTTTCATTTGTGATATATTTGCTGCCTTAAGTTTTCATTTTGTTCTTGTTCATCACATATATATGCAACTGATTCAACATTCATATGATAAATATGACATAGACCGAAATGAAGTGCATAATTATCAAGGTACCTTATGAAATCATCTTTCGGTATAGAGAAATGCATATGTTTATACTGAATGATGATCGTAAAGTACCTTGATAATTATGCACTTCATATCGGTATAAATCTTATTTATCATATGAATGTTGAATCAGTTGCATATGATGAACAAGACGAAAAATGGGAAATTAAGGAAACAAATATTGTCATAAATGAAACAATCAACTATACCGTGCAAAATTCATGGTAGCTAGTGGCCTCTGGAGAGAACTCCCATGGGTTATATTTTTCCAGATCTCCCTTGATTGGGTAGTTTGAATGGAGAGGTTTTGCACTCTTCTGATTTCAAGTCAGGAATGGATCGAGATGATAGATGATACTGACACTCATGTGCGAGGAAGACGATCTCAGCAGTGAGCCACGTAAGTGTAATGATCAATGTCCCTTCCTTGAAGCCATCTTTTTACTCTTTTTTCTATATTCTCTAACTTTAGATAACAAATGATGAATGAAATTAATTTGATAGGAGCACATTGTAAACAGCACTTCACTTCAAACCTATTGTATTTGCCACTGGATAAGGAAGTACTGCAAGTGCTTGGTTTAATTAAGGTACTCAACTGAATATCACTAATGATCTTTTTTTTTTTTGGTTCCTTAGCTTTTTCCATTTAATTTTTAATAACACAGAAAAAAGATATATGTATGGTACATTGATCATGTACTTGTTAATTGCAGGACCACACCATTGGAAAGTCAAGAATGGTGCATGTTGAAGATTAATATGCAATATTCGTCTTCTAAGTTTGCATTATCATTAAATTAATATTCAAATTAATATGAAATGTCCCTTCTAAGTTTGCAGGATCAATCTGTCGGATTAGATTTTGTATATATAATAGGAAAGTCAAAAGTCTGTATAAATATTTGTAATGCTCTATAAATGAAACAACGAAATTAATTAATTACATTATTAATTATTTAATATTCTATCAAAGACCGCAAATATATATCAGTGCAAAGTAATTGTTTGATGGTAAAGTTAATTATGAATTCTCATTGGCTGAATGTTAATTGTTGATTCCATATTAGACTTCCAATTCTAATTTCTAATCCAATGTGATAGTTTTTAATTTATTTTATAAATAAAGATGCACTAACTTAATTTTTTATAAATTCTATGAAATCTATATTTAATTTTATGTTAATTTCATTGACGATATGAGCATCTAAATCAGTAAACTTTAAAAGAAATTATAAACAGTTGTCATGCACTAAATAGAAATTAAGTTAATTTCAATTTCTAAAGCTCTACACTCGTATCATTAAATTTTGATTGTTTTTAAATGGCTACTTCAGCATTTATTACTGTAGAAGAGAGAAAGAGAGCCAATAAGCACAGTTAGAATGATTTTTTTCATAGAAATTTTCCTAATTAAAAATTATGTTACATCTCAGAAAATAGGATACAAATATCTCAGAAATTATAATACAAATATGATACGTGCTTTTACAAAAAAAAAAAAAGATTCTAAGGCAAATGAATTTCTTATTTGATTTTCTGAGAACTTTATTATCGCGCATGTATGTGTAGGAGGCCTCCATGGGAAGAAATGGAAAAGGGTGTGGGCCAAATCTAGGCCTCTCTTAACTATAGAAAAGAAGAAATATGGGCCGAAAGTCCAGCTCAGTACATTAGAAAATTATATTTCCAAAAAAATACAAGTTGCCAATGTTTTTTTTTTTGGAAATAAGATGACGGAGAAAACCAAATACATAATAATTTTTATATGAAAGATAAACCACACTTCAGAATAAATTGTTAGTGCAAAAATATAATTTTGCTTATTTAAATACAAATAAATTTGATGATTTTTTTAGTTTAATTAGCAATTTTTAAGTTTAATTAGAAATCATTAATTAGTAATTACATATATTTCGTTAACTTCTTTTAAATAATTTATAAAGAATTATATGAATATCAAACTGATTTGAAGGTTAACTGACTATGTGTTCATAATTTTTTAATTTGTGTGTATATATTATAGATTTATCATAAGCATAGTAAAATACTTTATTCTCCTTCTTTTTGGATGTAATGTTCTTGAATTATAACAAGTTTTGTGGATAAGTGTCTAAAAGAGTATGTGATTCCTTAGAATTTACTAATTTAATGGATTGAGATATACAAATATAGATTGAGCAAAATAATAAGTTTGTTATTAGAAAGCTACGATTCTGAACACAAACTAAGAACTAGAATGATCATAATATAGTTTAAACACACTATCAATTCAACAAGGCTACTTTAGAGAGTTTTTTCTTGTCAAACTCCCAAATAATACAGTCTATATATCTAAGTCAGATAAAATCACTTAATTCACCTATGGGCATATAACACACATTTCTATGAAATAAATAGTGACCCCCATAAGCATATGGAACTATTCGAGTCGCTTATGTATGGTATAAAAGACGTTAATAAAGCAAAGAGGAAACCGAACATAATAAGAAGTACACGATATCTACGTACCAGTATTGTTATGATTAGGTAGTCCTAAAGTGTCATATGTACGTTAGCGGGATCTCTTGTTTTTATTTACCTAATCCTTCGCAAACCTACAAATGTAAATAAGAGTTATTTTAACAGACGTATAATACACTTTTCTATGAAATAAATGGCGACCCAGATAAGCAAAGGTCACATATTAAGAGATAATAAAAACCATTGATAGTTGGAGCCGGACCTGCTAACGGGCGGAGCAGCATGTTTGTTCATACTTTTGATTCCCTTGATCATCATGGAAAAGGGCGATTGCATAAACTTGTTATGGAAAAAGAGGGCTTATGATCGACATAAACTGGCATCTTGCCATACATGCTGCTACTGCCGCCAGCAGGTCCTGCTCCAACTATTAATTACTACAACTATCACCTCGCCAAACAATTTTGCCAGCTACCGTACATGGCATTTCCTAGGGAAAGTTTGCCAGCTATATATAGAAGAACTACAAGTGCTTGGTTATGGTGGTTAATTGAATATCACTATGATGATCTATTTTTTTTTCTTTTGTGTTATTCCTTGATTTTTTACATTTAATTTTTTATAACACAAAAAAAGATACATGTATGGTACATTGCTGTGTGGCGAAGACAAGCTAACTGGTGATGGGTTAACCATTAAAAAAGGAAGGAATGGTGCCTGTTGAAGATTAGTACTTAATCTTCTATGTTTGTATTATTAAAAAATTCCAGAACACTAATTTATTCAGATATGTTTACTTGCGCCACCTCTTCATTGCATTCTATATACAGACTTCTGCCAAATTAGAATTTTGCCATTCTCAACTTCTCATCAAATTTCTTTTTCTGTGGTCTAGCGACGACTCTTCCTCTTTTTCTATCGCTTCTACTGTTCTTTGGTAATAGTTTTCTCATTTAAGCTCGAATTAATACTCGATCTATAGACCTAGATTAATTCTATATGTTTTCTGGATAGAAAAATTTAAATAATAACAATGACGATGAACCCTTTGTTACCTCTAACAAAGATGCAACGTGTCCACATCGGTAAATTAATTGACAAATATGGAGAAAACTACAAGGTAACCCGAACATTCTTTTGTCGAATTATTATCTAAAGCTCAACATATGGATGAATATTATAAAACTATAAATTTGCAACTCTAAATGGAAGAGTTTATAATTGTTTACTACAAGGTAACCCGTTCGGCAAACTGGTGGAATAGTGGAAAAGTGAAAAAGAGAAGAGTCTTCTATTCATACAATTCTAATCATATTCGGCACGTTGGAATAGTGGAAGAGTGAATTGACGATGAACACTAGGTTTGATAATCATTACAATCATAATTCAGAACCTGGTTGATAATTCTGGTAGCTGTATGTCAACTTTTTGAATCATGTAAAAATAGAAACATAAGAACCTTAAAACAGTCTGGTGGGACAGTACCAATTTTCCAATCAGTTAATTAATAATTAGATTATGATGTTCAGTTTGGAAATACCGGCTCCTGCTTGTGAACATTCCAAAATAAATTTAGAAAAAAGGTAACTATCTTTTAAATTATTCCATTATTAGTAGGGTAATCAACCATTCCACTGATTAATCCATTTTCTGCTTGGAATGTAGTGACCCTGTTAACTGAGCCTCAACTGAGTTGATGTCCTAATCTCGGTTTAATTAAATTAAACTTTGTTCTTTCGTTCCAGATATTGATTAAACAAGCTTGCAGCATAGAAAATTTTTCCGCTAGAAACAAATGGCTCAGGTGAGAACATTATTCTAAACAGGACATGCTAATAATTTAATAACTGTTCTTCATATATCAGCTACATACAAGTTCAAGAACCAGTCAATTAGTTATTTAGGCATGTATAGCTAGTAAAGTCACATGATATCATACAAGTAAGCACATATCATATCACCTAACAAGCCTTCAGGTGAGCACAATAATTATGTGTCCTTACCTACTATTACTAGCAATGTAACTTGTATTTTTTAATTTTCCAAAAAGTTGTGGAATCCCATCTATATATGGCATGCGATGAAATATAAAACAAATTGACCTCAACATTGTGGCATGCTAATTTTTTACTTTAGCAACCAAATACCTTAAAAAATCATTATATATATATATATATATATATATATATATATATATATATATATATATATATATATATATATATATATATATATATAATGATTTTTTAAGGTATTTGGTTGCTAAAGTAAAAAATTAGCATGCCACAATGTTGAGGTCAATTGTTTTTATATTTCATCGCATGCCATATATAGATGGGATTCCACAACTTTTTGGAAAATTAAAAAATACAAGTTACATTGCTAGTAATAGTAGGTAAGACACATAATTATTGTGCTCACCTGAAGGCTTGTTAGGTGATATGATATGTGCTTACTTGTATGATATCATGTGACTTTACTAGCTATACATGCCTAAATAACTTAATTGACTGGTTCTTGAACTTGTATGTAGCTGATATATGAAGAACAGTTATTAAATTATTAGCATGTCCTGTTTAGAATAATGTTCTCACCTGAGCCATTTGTTCTAGCGGAAAAATTTTCTATGCTGCAAGCTTGTTTATCAATATCTGGAACGAAAGAACAAAGTTTAATTTAATTAAACCGAGATTAGGACATCAACTCAGTTGAGGCTCAGTTAACAGGGTCACTACATTCCAAGCAGAAAATGGATTAATCAGTGGAATGGTTGATTACCCTACTAATAATGGAATAATTTAAAAGATAGTTACCTTTTTTCTAAATTTATTTTGGAATGTCACAAGCAGAGCCGGTATTTCCAAACTGAACATCATAATCTAATTATTAATTACTGATTGGAAATGGTACTTGTCCCACCAAGACTGTTTTTAAGGTTCTTATGTTTCTATTTTTACATGATTCAAAAAGTTGACATACAGCTACCAGAATTATCCAAACCAGGTTCTGAAATTATGATTGTAATGATTATCAAACCTAGTGTTCATCGTCAATTCCACTCTTCCACTATTCCAAACGTGCCGAATATGATTAGAATTGTATGAAATAGAAGACTCTTCTCTTTTTCACTTTTCCACTATTCCACCAGTTTGCCGAACGGGTTACCTTGTAGTAAACAATTATAAACGCTTCCATTTAGAGTTGCAAATTTATAGTTTTATAATATTCATCCATATGTTGAGCTTTAGATAATAATTCGACAAAAGAATGTTCGGGTTACCTTGTAGTTTTCTCCATATTGTCAATTAATTTACCGATGTGGACACGTTGCATCTTTGTTAGAGGTACCAAAGGGTTCATCGTCATTGTTATATTTAAATTTTTCTATCCAGAAAACATATAGAATTATCTAGGTCTATAGATCGAGTATTAATTCGAGCTTAAATGAGAAAACTATTACCAAAGAACAGTAGAAGCGATAGAAAAAAGAGGAAGAGTCGTCGCTAGACCACAGAAAAAAGAAATTTGATGAGAAGTGCGAATGGCAAATTCTAATTTGGCAGAAGTCTGTATATATAATGCAATGAAGAGGTGGCGCAAGTAAACATATCTGAATAAATTAGTGTTCTGGAATTTTTTAATAATACAAACATAGAAGATTAAGTACTAATCTTCAACAGGCACCATTCCTTCCTTTTTAATGGTTAACCCATCACCAGTTAGCTTGTCTTCGCCACACAGCAATGTACCATACATGTATCTTTTTTGTGTTATAAAAAATTAAATGTAAAAAATCAAGGAATAACACAAAAGAAAAAAATAGATCATCATAGTGATATTCAATTAACCACCATAAACCAAGCACTTGTAGTTCTTCTATATATAGCTGGCAACTTTCCCTAGGAAATGCCATGTACGGTAGCTGCAAAATTGTTTGGCGAGGTGATAGTTGTAGTAATTAATAGTTGGAGCAGGACCTGCTGGCCTGGCAGTAGCAGCATGTATGGCAAGATGCAGTTTATGTCGATCATAAGCCCTCTTTTTCCATAACAAGTTTATGCAATCGCCCTTTTCCATGATGATCAAGGGAATCAAAAGTATGAACAACATGCTGCTTCCGCCCGTTAGCAGGTCCGGCTCCAACTATCAATGGTTTTTATTATCTCTTAATATGTGACCTTTGCTTATCTGGGTCGCCATTTATTTCATAGAAAAGTGTATTATACGTCTGTTAAAATAACTCTTATTTACATTTGTAGGTTTGCGAAGGATTAGGTAAATAAAACAAGAGATCCCGCTAACGTACATATGACACTTTAGGACTACCTAATCATAACAATACTGGTACGTAGATATCGTGTACTTCTTATTATGTTCGGTTTCCTCTTTGCTTATTAACGTCTTTTTATACCATACATAAGCGACTCGAATAGTTCCATAATGCTTATGGGGGTCACTATTTATTTCTAGAAATGTGTGTTATATGCCCATAGGTGAATTAAGTGATTTTATCTGACTTAGATATATAGACTGTATATTTGGGAGTTGACAAGAAAAAACTCTCTAAAGTAGCCTTGTTGAATTGATAGTGTGTTTAACTATATTATGATCATTCTAGTTCTTAGTTTGTGTTCAGAATCGTAGCTTTCTAATAACAAACTTATTATTTTGCTCAAATCTATATTTGTATATCTCAATCCATTAAATTAGTTAAATTCTAAGGAATCACATACTCTTTTAGACACTTATCCACAAAACTTGTTATAATTCAAGAACATTACATCCAAAAAGAAGGAGAATAAAGTATTTTACTATGCTTATGATAAATCTATAATATATACACACAAATTAAAAAATTATGAACACATAGTCAGTAACCTTCAAAATCAGTTTGATATTCATATAATTCTTTATAAATTATTTAAAAGAAGTTAACAGAAATATATGTAATTACTAATTAATGATTTCTAATTAAACTTAAAAATTGCTAATTAAACTAAAAAATCATCAAATTTATTGTATTTAAATAAGCAAAATTATATTTTGCACTAACAATTTATTCTGAAGTGTGGTTTATCTTTCATATAAAAATTATTATGTATTTGGTTTCTCCGTCATCTTATTTCCAAAAAAAAAAAACATTGGCAACTTGTATTTTTTTGGAAATATAATTTTCTAATGTACTGAGCTGGACTTTCGGCCCATATTTCTTCTTTTCTATAGTTAGAGAGGCCTAGATTTGGCCCACACCCTTTTCCATTTCTCCCATGGGAGGCCTCCTACACATACATGCGCGATAATAAAGTTCTCAAGAAAATCAAAATAAGAAATTCATTTTGCCTTAGAATTCTTTTTTTTTTTTTGGTAAAAGCACGTATCATATTTGTATTCTAATTTCTGAGATATTTGTATCCTATTTTCTGAGATGTAACATAATTTTTAATTAGGAAATTTCTATGAAAAAAATCATTCTAACTGTGCTTATTGGCTCTCTTTCTCTCTTCTACAGTAATAAATGCTGAAGTAGCCATTTAAAAACAATCAAAATTTAATGATACGAGTGTAGAGCTTTAGAAATTGAAATTAACTTAATTTCTATTTAGTGCATGACAACTGTTTATAATTTCTTTTAAAGTTTACTGATTTAGATGCTCATATCGTCAATGAAATTAACATCAAATTAAATATAGATTTCATAGAATTTATAAAAAATTAAGTTAGTGCATCTTTATTTTATAAAAATAAATTAAAACTATCACATTGGATTAGAAATTAGAATTGGAAGTCTAATATGGAATCAACAATTAACATTCAGCCAATGAGAATTCATAATTAACTTTACCATCAAAACAATTAACTTTGCACTGATATATTTGCCGGTCTTTGATAGAATATTAAATAATTAATAATGTAATTAATTAATTCGTTGTTTCATTTATAGAGCATTACAAATATTTATACAGACCTTTTGACTTTCCTATTATATATACAAAATCTAATCCGACAGATTGATCCTGCAAACTTAGAAGGGACATTTCATATTAATTTGAATATTAATTTAATTGATAATGCAAACTTAGAAGAAGAATATTGCATATTAATCTTCAACATGCACCATTCTTGACTTTCCAATGGTGTGGTCCTGCAATTAACAAGTACATGATCAATGTACCATACATATATCTTTTTTCTGTGTTATTAAAATTAAATGGAAAAGCTAAGGAACCAAAAAAAAAAAGATCATTAGTGATATTCAGTGAGTACCTTAATTAAACCAAGCACTTGCAGTACTTCCTTATCCAGTGGCAAATACAATAGGTTTGAAGTGAAGTGCTTGTTTACAATGTGCTCTATCAAATTAATTTCATTCATCATTTGTTATCTAAAGTTAGAGAATATAGAAAAAAGAGTAAAAAGATGGCTTCAAGGAAGGGACATTGATCAATTACACTTACGTGGCTCACTGCTGAGATCGTCTTCCTCGCACCATGAGTGTCAGTATCATCTATCATCTCGATCCATTCCTGACTTGAAATCAGAAGAGTGCAAAACCTCTCCATTCAACTACCCAATCAAGGGAGATCTGGAAAAAATTAACCCATGGAGTCTCTCCAGAGGCCACTAGCTACCATGAATTTGCACGGTATAGTTGATTGTTTCATTTATGACAATATTTGTTTCCTTAATTTCCCATTTTTCGTCTTGTTCATCATATGCAACTGATTCAACATTCTATGATAAATAAGATTTATACCGATATGAAGTGCATAATTATCAAGGTACTTTACGAATCATCATTCAGTATAAACATATGCATTTCTCTATACCGAAAGATGATTTCATAAGGTACCTTGATAATTATGCACTTCATTTCGGTCTATGTCATATTTATCATATGAATGTTGAATCAGTTGCATATATATGTGATGAACAAGAACAAAAATGAAAACTTAAGGCAGCAAATATTATCACAAATGAAACAAACAACTACCTTGCAAAATTCATGGTAGTGGCCTCTTGGAGGAACTCCAGGGTTGTATTATTCCAGATCTCCCTGGTTTGGGTAATTTTAATGGAGAGGTTCTGCACTCTTCAGACTTCAAGTCGGGAATGGAGATAAACATAGGCATTTCTCTAGGAAATGCCTTGTACGGTAGCTGGCAAAATTGTTTGACGAGGTGATAGTTGCAGTAATAGCTGGAGCTGGACCTGCTGGCCTGGCTGTAGCGGCATGTTTACTGAGGTGAAGTTGAGGTCGATCATAAGCCCTCTTTTTCCATCATGAGCCTATGCAATCGCCCTTCTCCAGGATGAGCAAGGGAATCGAAAGCATGAACAAACATGCTGCTACCGCATGCCAGCTGGTCCTCCAACTATCAATGGTTTTATAGAAAAGAGTAGTTTCTCTTTCTATGTCTCAAATGTTTTTTTTATCTCTTAATATGTGATCTTTGCTTATGGGGATCCCTATTTATTCCATAGAAAAGTGTGTTATACGTCCGTTAAAGTAACTCTTATTTACATTTGTAGGTTTGCGAAGGATTAGGTAAATATAAACAAGAGATCCTGCTAACGTGTCACTTAAGGACTACCTAATCATAACAATACTGGTACGTAGGATATCGTGTACTTCTTATATTCAGTTTCCTCTTTGCTTTATTAACGTCTTTTATACCATACGTAAGCGACTCAAATAGTTCCATAATGCTTTGGGGGTCCCCATTTGTTTCGTAGAAAAGTGTGTTATACGTCCGTTTATAGTAACTCTTATTACATTTGCAGGTTGGCAAAGGATTAGGTAAATACAAACAAGAGATCCCGCTAACTTACATATGACAACTTTAGGACTACCTAATCATAAAATACTGATACGTAGGATATCATGTACTTCTTATTATATTTGGTTTCCTCTTTGCTTTATTAACGTGTTTTATAACATACGTAAGCGACTCGAACAGTTCCATAATGCTTATGGGGTCCCTATTTGGTTTAATAGAAAGTGTGTTATACATCCGCTAAAGTAAGTCTTATTTACATTTGCAGGGTTTGCGAAAGATTAGGTAAATAAAAACAAGAGATCCCGCTAACGTAATATGACACTTAGGACTATCTAATCATAACAATGCTGATATGTAGATATCGTGTACTTGTTATTATCTTTGGTTTCCTTTCTGCTTTATTAACGTCTGTTCATACCATACACAAGCGCTCGAATTAATGGTTCCCTATGCTTTATGGCTACTGAAAATTTGAATGTTTGAACGATGCAGAAGTTAAACAATATATTATTAAGGTTCTATTATATTGTAGCCTCTTCAAGCATTGCACAAAAAGTTTGAACTTGTAGGTTAATGTTGTTATTTTTCTTATTTGGTTAGTTTTTTTTTTTTTTTTTTTCTATTTCAGTACTCTATTCTTTAACAAACTGAAGAAGTTACGACATTCAGTTATGCTTGATTTTTACTATAATTAAATTTGGTTTAAACTTATAGAAGAATTGTGGGATTCACATGTAACTTATTATGTCCAGATGAGACTATAAATATCTCTACCAACAATGCATATAGCTGCCATTCTTTCCATTTCACTTGTCAGAATCATCATTACTTGATATTTAGACATGAGATTAAAGGATCGTTGTATAAGGATAGCACATCACCTCCACTATGGTTTCCTTGGTGGCGTGAAAGCGCTGCTTCTAATCCTTTTTTCTAAGAAGAGATGCTACTCTCAACATCAGATAGTCTAGTTAATATAATTGGAATGTTGGAAACAAAACCAAATGGAAAAGAATAGAAAATGCTAAATTAAAATCTGACTGGGATCTTGAATATACCAAATTACAAAAGTACTCATATTGTTGTGACATGCTACATTGGTCCAATAGATCTTGCAAAGCATGAGCTCTTGGGAGTGCAAACATGATGGATGTCAATTATATGAGAACGTTCAATTTTTATATTAAAATAATAAAAGTTCCAACCAATACATTCATATATAATAAAAGTTTTCAATTTATATATTTTTGAATTTTATAATTAAAAATTAATAAACTATTCCAAATTATATTCATATATTATTAGTTTGCAAAGTTGCTCATTTTTTTAAGGACTGATGATGGAGTTTTCTAAAAAAATTGAAAACTAATTAAACTCTGTAGATCTAACATGATCAAATTCCAATCTGCATAGATTAAACTATTGATCAAACTTATTTATTTCCGTTGAGACAATGTTGTGACCATTGTTTATCAAAAGCTATTATAACTTTGAGAATCTTAACTCTGAATTTGATATAATTTTAGTTCCCTCCAGTGTCTTAGGCAAATTAACTACTATTGTTTTCAACTGAATAATATGCAACAAATTTGAAAGGTGCTTCGTTTGATGTACAATATATATATGAATTTACAGGACGCTTTGAGGTCAGTTTGCTTATATGTTCAGGCCATTTTCCCATCCCACAAAAGCATTTTAAGGAAAGGTACCTTTTGCATTGCCGCAAATTAGTAGGTAAGAAATAACAAGTTTGTTCTTGCTGGTAGGGTTGTTTCTCATATCAGTTGTGTTGAGTTGTGATTAATTAGATGTTCATCTTATAGGCATTTGTAATTCATGCCTACAATATTTTGCTGTTCAGTATTTAATTCATGCCTACAATAATAAGAAAAAAAATGCGTGGCAAGGCTTGAATTGGATAAAAAAATCAAATTAAAACACCAAATTCAGCATTTAGAGTTCCAACATTCCCATAAAAGATTTCGTAAATAATTAAATAGAAATTTTACTCTATTTATCTAAATAATTTATTTTATTTTATAAGATGCGTTTTTTATCATAATTCTATGTTTCGCGACGATAACTGTTCGTTGCATTTAAAAACATAACATACTCCAAAATTTAGGAAAAATAATAATTGAATTAATTCTATAATAGAGACACTAACACTTTCATTTTCTGAAAAACATAATTTGTGATTATCGGCTTAACAAGCGATTTAAGTTCTAACTAAATCAGCAATTCATAATTTGGGCTGCTAGAGATGTAAAAAAGCCCATTTTTAAAATGGAAATTTATCCAGAAACAAAAGTATGGGACTAATTACTCATATAATACAAATATAGAGAAAAAAATACAAAATTTTGCAAAAACCAGGATGCAATCCAATGAAAAACAAGAGTTCCATAATGCTTTGGGGGTTCCCATTTGTTTCATAGAAAAGTGTGTTATACGTCCGTTAAAGTAACTCTTATTTACATTTGTAGGTTTACGAAGGATTAGGTAAATAAAAACAAGAGATCCTCCTAACGTGCATATGACACTTTAGGACTACCTAATCATAACAATACTGGTATGTAGGATATCGTGTACTTCTTATTAGATTCGGTTTTCTCTTTGCTTTATTAATGTCTTTTATACCATACATAAGCGACTCGAAGAGTTCCATAATGCTTTGGGGGTCCCCATTTGTTTCATAGAAAATGTGTTATATGTCCGTTATAGTAACTCTTATTTACATTTGCAGGTTTGCAAAGGATTAGGTAAATAAAAACAAGACATCCCGCTAACATACATATGACACTTTAGGACTACCTAATCATAACAATACTGATATGTAGGATATCGTGTACTTCTTATTATATCGGGAGTCCCTATCTGGTTTCATAGAAAAGTGCGTTATGCATCCGTTAAAGTAACTCTTATTTACATTTGCAGGTTTGCGAAAGATTAGGTAAATAAAAACAAGAGATCCGCTAACGTACATATGACACTTTAGGACTATCTAATCATAACAATGCTGATATGTAAGATATCGTGTACTTGTTATTATCTTTGGTTTCCTTTTTGCTTTATTAACGTCTTTTATACCATACAAAGCGACTCGAATTAATGGTTCCCTATGCTTTATGGCCGCTGAAATTTGAATTGTTTGAACGATGCAGAAGTTAGACATATATATTAAGGTTCTATTATATTGTAGCCTCTTCAAGCATTGCACAAGAAGTATGAACTTGTAGGTTAATGTTGTTATTGTTCATATTTGGTTAGTTTTTTTTTTTTTTTTTTCTATTTTCAGTACTCTATTCTTTAACCAACGGAAGAAGTTACGACATTGAGTTATACTTTATTTTTACTATAATTAAATTTGGTTTAAACTTATGAAGAATTGTGGGATTTCCATGTAACTTATTATGTCCAGATGAGACATATAATATCTCTACCAAACAATGCATATAGCTACCATTCTTAATTTCCATTTCACTTGTCAGAATCATCATCATCACTTGATATTTAGACATGAGATTAAAGGATCGTCGTATAAGGATAGCACATCAGCTGCACTAATGGTTTCCTTGGTGGCGTGAAAGCGCTGCTTCTTATCCTTTTTTCTAAAGAAGAGATGCTACTCTCAACATCAGATAGTCTAGTTAATATAATTGGAATAATGTTGGAAACAAAACAAATGGAAAATAATAGAAAATGCTACTGGGATCTTGAATATACAAATTACAAAAGTACTCATATTGTTGTAGACATGCTAGATTGGTCAATATATCTTGCAAAGCATGAGCTCTTGTTAGTGCAAACATGATGGATGTCAATTCTATGAGAACGTTCCAACGAATACATTCTTGTATTTATCTATTTTTTGAAAATTTATAATTAAAAATTAATAAACTATTCCAAAATATTCATATTATTAGTTTGCAAAAGTTGCTCATTTCTTTAAGGACTGATGATGGAGTTTTCTAAAAAAATTGAAAACTAATTAAACTCTTCAGATCTAACTTGATCAAATTCCAATCTACATAGATTAAAATATTGATCAAATTTATTTATTTCCGTTGAGACAATGTTGTGACCATTGTTTATCAAAAGCTATTATAACTTTTTTTGAGAATCTTTAACTCTGAATTTGATATAATTTTAGTTCCCTCCAGTGTCTTAGGCAAATTTAATTACTATTTGTTTTCAATTGAATAATATGCAACAATTTGAAATTAAGGTGCTTCTTTTGATGTGCAATATATATATGAAATTTAGAGGAAGCTTTTGTGGTCAGTTTGCTTTATATGTTCAGGCCATTTCCCCATCCCACAAAAGCATTTTAAGGAAAGGTACCTTTTGCATTGCCGCAAATTAATTAGTAGGTAAGAATAATAAGTTTGTTCTTGCTGGTAAGGTTGTTTTCTCATATCATTTGTGTTGAGTTGTGATTAATTAGATGTTCATCTTATAGGCATTTGTATGTATCTACAATTTCTGAAATATTTTGTTGCTCAGTATTTAATTCATGCCTACAATAAGAAAAAAATGCGTGGCAAGGCTTGAATTGGATTAAAAAGATCAAATTAAAACACCAAATTCAGCATTGAGAGTTCCAACATTCCAATAAAAATTTCTTAAATAATTAAATAGAAATTTTTTCCCTATTTTATCTAAATAATTTATTATATTTTATAAGATGCTTTTTTTTTATCATGATTCTATGTTTCTCGACGATAACTGTTCTTTTCATTTAAAAAAAATAACATACGGCAAAATTTACACAAAAATAATTTGAATTAATTCTACAATAGAGGCACTACACTTATCATTTTCTGAAAAACATAATATGTGATTATCGGCTTAACAAGCGGATTTAAGTTCTAACTAAATCAGCCATTTCATAATTTGGGCTGCTAGAGATGCACATCGGCCCATTTTTTAATAGAAATTATCCAGAAACAAAAGTATGGGACTAATTCACTCGTATAATACAAATATAGAGTAAAAATACAAAATT
>JAJGRW010003727.1:0-40041 GCA_025461045.1 Carex parvula | reverse complement strand
ATACCTGAGGCCTGAGGGATGAGGGTACCGGCATATATGGAAAAGCGTTGACATATCCATACAACCAAGTGATATTATAATAATATTGATTGATCGGTTGGTTGGTTAATTATAATATTGCAAGTGATAAGGTATACGTTTTTTTTTTATTGGTGATTAATGTATACATCCAACAATTGAGGTACATCCATTATTATGATAAGGTGATCATGGGTCCATGATTTCACAAGGGTGCTATAGTCGTTCATATATCTTAGAATAAGTTTGGTATTATTATTTGCACCAAATATAACTTTAAGCAAGATGTACCTTCATAGTTCTTACTGTTAAGAAATTAATGTTATAATTGAAGTAATATGCAAAGCCGACGGACCTTCATTTTAGTTAAGAAATTAATGTTATAATTGAAATAATTTTTTTTTGGAAATAATTGAAATAAATAAAAGCATAGAATCATATATAAGCAATTGACAGGAAAAGTGTACACCGTTCATTTTGAAAAAAAAAATGCGCATCAGATTTTTCTTATGATGAAAAAAAATCTGCTAAACGATTGTGGGATGAGAATGATCCATGGGCATGGGCAAGGTGTCTATTACAATTGTGATCTTCATCTCTTGTTTTTAGATTCTTTTCTCTATTTTTGTTCCTTTTGTTTGAAAGAGAAAGTAAAAGAATATTTTTATTCCGAGCTGTAAGTTGCGCTCTCTCTTTCATTCTCTCTTTTGCGCGCGACAGCATTATCTGCGCGCTGGAAGGACAACGCAATTGAATAGGATATTTCGATCATATTATATTGTGGTCTGACTAATTCATTGAAAATTATGCCTTCCATAGTTAGTTGGGGAACGAATAATATTAGCATATTCGCATTACTACTACAATAACGAAACAGACTCGGTACATATGTTAAGCGTTGACGTATAGGTACATATAAACAAGCAATAAAACAATAAAGACCGATTAGTTTAATTGATTGGTTGATTGTAGGGCATGAATCATGCATGGTGTTGGTGGAGGAGGAGGGAGTCATGACGCTCCAATATTGACTTGCCCTTGGGATAGCGCAACGGCAAGGGACAATCGTAATTAATTAAGTAACTAAACTGAATTAACTTTAAAGATTGATTACAAACGTGAACCGTGCAGATACATAATTAATTCCTAGTAGTTAATGAGGAGGATTAGGATGAGCCTCTTGCGTAGGGACGCTTCAGAGGCGATTCAGAGGCGATTTTCGTCTCCCCTCTCGCCAAATCAATATGGGCCTCTCTCTGAGCTGGATCAAGCCTTCCAGACTTTTTCTGGAGCTCTCACGACAGCCATGGCGATGTTCCATGGGCCAGGCCACAGCGTGCGGTCTGAGAGCAACTTCACGCCAGGCAGAACTTGGCGTAACAATGATGATTCGCGTTTCGATCCAGATCGACTCAGTAGATCTAATCTCGTTGGATTAAAGCTCGCTGAACTCAAGGCGTCTTCTTCTCCGTCTCGCCCTCTATGCTTTCAGTGTGGAGCTCCAGGTCACATAGCCAATCAGTGCCGTAACGCAACCCTGTGCTTCGTGTGTAATCGATTCGGTCACAGATCGCCGGAATGTGGATCGCTGACCGCTCAACCAGCACCGCGAGCTCCGATACCGTATATCGGATCCGAGAACTACCAGGTATCGGTTAGGGGTTCAATTAAGGAGCTGGAGATGGAGTTATCAGAGCTTAAGCAAGAGTTGGCGAGGGTGAGACAGAGAAGATCTGAAATGGAGATAGCCTTGACAGGTATCACTAGTAAAATTCATATAAGTGAGACTAATTTGACAGAGATTGAGGCTGCTATAGCAGCACGAAAATGTGAATTGAGTTCTAAACCAGATAACCAGCAACAAGAAGAATCTGATAACGGGTTTAGGATTGGGGAACTCACTAAGGGGAAAGAGTCAGATTGCACAGCCGATTTTGTGACTGATCCAAGCTGTAGTAAGAGGATGAGTCTCTCCTCTTCTAATTCAGAATCTGTTGAGAATAGATCTCAAGCGATAGAGACCGAGCAACATGCAGCTGATTCCATACAAGATGTGAAGTTGGTGAAAGCCATGGTAGGTATCAATGTTGCATCGGGGCTGTGTGAAGTTGATGTAGAGAAATCTAATGCACGGTACAGTACCAGT
This sequence comes from Carex parvula, assembly GCA_025461045.1. Classification (NCBI taxonomy): domain Eukaryota; kingdom Viridiplantae; phylum Streptophyta; class Magnoliopsida; order Poales; family Cyperaceae; genus Carex; species Carex parvula. The sequence goes on along the minus strand of JAJGRW010003727.1, from coordinate 37,877 downwards.
AACTCCAACAAACAAGAGTCCAATAGGGACGATACTGTACCAGTAACTCCAGTAAATCCAGTAACTGCTCGGTACAGTACCAGTAACCCTGTACCAGTAACCCCAGTGACAGAGACCATGCAGGGAGTTGTTGTTACCAACTCAGATAAGCTCATCACAGTACCAATAGATCAAAATTCATGGGTCAGTCAGATAACTCGAACTAAAAAGAAGACCAACTCTGGCTCCATAGCGCTGAACAAAGTGACTCTTAGTAGAGAGGAAAAAAATGTCCAATTCAAACGAGTCGCAATGAAGGGCACTGAAAGAGCAGAGAAGAAAGGCAAGAAGGTTAAAGAGTTTATAGTGCTGTGGCTGCCAGACAATCAAGAATGCTGTGCTCGCTGGCACCTGGAGAAGAACTACCTCAGGTAGAAGAACATGAGGGGCTGCAGCGTCTTCTGCAGTAGAGAACTGAAGACATATGTGTTTTCGTTGTTTAGATTTGCTTCAGACTTTGCCGTTGTGGTGTTTTGTTTTTTGTTTTGAGGTGTTTCTTTACTATTCTTGCATGCAGTGCTACTGGTTTTTGTAATTATCCAATTTCAGCAATGAAATGGGATTAATGCCTCTTTTAAAAAAAAAAAAAAGTTAATGAGGAGTGTTGGGCCTTCGACGAACGGAATTCGTATCCTCTGCATTAACTCAAAAGAGAATCTTTTGAGTTAATACATATGAACCGTACGATCCTCTTTAAGATCTGCGCGGAGAAGATCTACACTAATATTAAAGGACCCTGCATTATAGGCTAAGATCAGATTGACTCCATTTAATATCAGACGGCCGAGATGGGTTAACTCAAAAATGATCTTTTGAGTTAATGCCAGACGATGCGGACTCCGACGAACGGGCCTTGAAAATAATGAACAATGGGCTGTAAAGAGAATTAGAGAAGAAAAGACAAAGCAAAATGGGCCCAGAAGAGAAGAGAAAGCCTACGAGAATGTATGAAGAGGTAATTTGATTAAGTTAATTAGGAGGCGAGGCAATGGAACTATGGAAGAATGTACAAGTAAGCGACATTAGCAAATAGCAATGCTAAGTAAATGCTCGGCTAATGGAGAACAGAGGTCGCGATTGGGAGTACCTCGACGGGGGTTGGGAGGAGGTGGTGCGCACCGAAGGCGGGGTGGATTGGGACGACGATGCGGCGTGGGATTACGGCCGCATGAAGGCACTGAGCGGCCAGCGCTCTGCCTGGGAGCCCCTTTTCCTGTTCTGGCGCCGCCTCATCCTCCTCGTGGCCTCCCGCCTCCGTATCTCCGTCATCCCTGCTTCCCGAGTGAAGAATCTCTGGTTCCGCCGCCAGAGCCTCGCTACTGGTCTCTCCCTCTCCCCCCTCTCCATCCCTCAGGTCTTGCACGAAATGCACTCCGCCGGCGACATCCTGTTGCTCGGAGAGGATCTCCCCCTAGTTGACCTCAGCACCGCCTCTGATATCAGCACCATCGCGCGCCTCTCTGGCATTCTTTCCCGCTTCGCCAGAGCAATTGGCGTCTTTCCATCCCTTTCCTTACTGGATGACCATGCCCGAGATCACATCCTCGTCTTCAAGCCCGTTCTTCAGGTTTTGCTCACCTTAGCTTTCCTTTTATGATTTTAGTATAATTTCAGTACCAACACGGAGCCACCACTTGCTTCTCCTATCAAAATTATGGCTGTGATCGGAACACATATTCTTATGGAGTTGAATTGATTTTAATTTAATAGAATTCAATAGAGATGATTCTCAATTAAACTTTGTTGACCGGAATCAAAATGAAAAAAAATCGAATTCCTCTCAAATTTTAATTGAAAAGTATATATAATAGAAAGGAAATGATTTCACTTAAGTGAAAATGACAGTTTTATCCTTGTTATATTTGTCCAATAAACCAGGTTTTTTAGCAACCAAAATGCCAATTTAAATTACAATAAGTCACTAATCACTTTTCAATGTCATTTTACTGATTCTTAAGCTTACATGCGACATGAGACATCAATTAAATGACTGCAAACACATTACGGATAAGTTCTAGATAAACCAACTAAGAAATATTAACCACAACATAAAGATTAGATGGATGATACATAGTAAATAGTTCCAAAAAAAACTGCTACTTGCAAAGTTAAAATTAGACGTCTTGCAAGCTTTCTGGTTAGATTATTGCAGAATTAGAGGATCAAACTGAATTTAAAGATACAGACAGTACAAGCATGAGAAAAGGAAACCAGCACCACCATATTGGTAGTCACTATAACAGAAAAAAAAATGCAAAATTAGCTGAAACTTTGGTAATAAAAAGTTGCTTAAAGAAAACTAGCACTATGTTACTAGCTAAAAGGGATTGATACTCCCTGCATTTTGCTGGTAAATGTAAGTAAAAGTTGATAAAGGGACTCAAAACAATAAAATTGTGATTAAAAAAAGGACTGAAATAAAAATAGCACTACTGTTGAGGTTTTTAGCCAAGTATCAGTACAAAATAAATTAAGCATTAGCTAGTTGTGCAAATAGAAAAACTCAGTGCAATCTCAAGCAAGGAAAACTATTTAGAATCCAAGAGAAACAAGCTGATTTCGATTCTATTAAACAAATAGTAAAACAACCAAATTTAGCACCCTTGATTATAAATTTAGTACCAAAATTATTGAACAATTTTACTCAAATACCAAACGAAGATGCTTATAACACTCAGTAGCATCAATTATAAATTTATAACTGTACTCAATCTGAAAAGAAAGATGGTTAATTGGTTACCCCCAAGGAAAAGAACTAATTTTCAGAAAATGAGCCCAATAAAAGTGCATTTTGTGGCAAATACATCGAATAACTTTGAAATAGTATATATTAGTAAATATAAAATTGTTCTCCTTTAACAAAACCACCAAATACGCTATTAAATTGTTTAGCAAATACATCGAATACAAATACAACTTAACAACAAATTATTTTTTTATTGCAAATTTAATCAGTAAATTAATTTCAAAATTACAACCACACATAAAATTAATTTACTATTTAATTTACAACAAATACAATTAGTTAATAAAATCAAATGAATTAAGTTAACATGGGTGTTAATGTGCTATTTAAACATAGAAGAACAGGAATCACAAGGTTACTTACGAGGAGAGTATTTGCTGTGTACTATTTAATTCTTCATGAAATCCTTAAGAAAGTAAAGTAGCCTAGATACTTGCATGAAGAGAGTCAAACAATCGGAAAAGGAAATCGCTGCCTCATAGGACCTCCCTTTCTTCTTCTTAGTCTTCTTAGTCTTCTTTGTCTTCTTCGCTTCTTCGCATCTTCACATCTGTAGAGATCACTCAGCAGTAGGAAAGAAAGATAGAAGATCATCGTGGGGAATGAAAATAGCGTCATTGTTTACCAAATGAACTCTCGCCAAATGTTTTTTTCTTTCACGAGAACTCGTTGGAACCAAAATTTCTCTACAAAATCGACTCAAATGAAATCATCTCCCGTGACTCTGTGAGTTCCAATCAGAGATTTTTGAAGTTCGTCAATCCATTTCTCGTTTTGAAGGGGAAGACTTGATTCCGATTAAAGTGTAATTTTAATTTTAATTATTTCCTGACTTCGCTAATTTTCTATTCTTTTCTTTCCTTTTATGTTTATAGCAAAAGATCAGTGATGTGGTCAGCATACTAAAGGAGGGGCACTGGACTAGTGCCTGTGTGCTTACAATCACCAAATTCCAGAGCCTCTTTTGCAGCCATGATGAGGCCTCTGCAGCCCTCTCCTTTCTCTCTCTACACACCAATGCTCGCTACCTTTCTGTCTCCTTCAAAGACAAAGCCACTGATACTGATTTTGTTCAGGTACTTTCATCATTACTTTCAATTGCCCTTATTTGTGCCACTTCTCTTTTGCTCACTTGCTGTTGGTTACTTTCACTCTGCAACCATCCATATAAAACAAAATAAATAAATAAACAGAGAAAACTTTTGCAATTACCAACAAGGCTATCAATCCATGTACCAATTGGTGATTTATTGAGTTGATTAATTTTTAAATATGGTATCATTCATTATGACTAAATACACTGCACTTCAATAAATAATTCGTTATTCTTTTCAATTTTGCATATTACAACTAAATAGGTTTCTAACATAAAAAGAAGCTTCGTTTATGTAACCTACCTGACATGCAATTACTTTCTTTCAGGGAGTAAAGCTATCACTTAGTACAGCACCTGTTGGAGTTGTGTCGAGTCTTGATTATGATTTACTGAAGTTGGTCTGGACTGAAGAAAAGTTAAAGAAGCATATAGATATCATTGATCGGAGTTGGGAAAGGTGCATTCATTGTTGTACCTACTTTTAACATTAATATTTGTGTTATGTTGCACAAGCAATGGCATTTAAATATTTAATGCTCTTCTGCATGGACAATTGAGTCTTGATTGCTAAATTAAACAATCAGGTTCAGTGCCAGCATGAAGTGCTTGAAAGATTTGTCTGCCAGTAAAAATCAAACTTGATAGTTTTTGCAAATGATGGTTCTATTCAGAAGTTGTTGGTTGAGTGTCTCTTAAACTGCATTGTTGCATATAAGCATGCTGACGATTAATGAACTAGTTGTGCTGCTAAAAGCTTAGGCACATAGAGATGTTCAGAATTTCTAAACAAAAAAAGCTTCTAACTTTCAGCTCAAGAAAAAAGGCTCTAGAGTACTTCAAATCAGGCAACAAAGAATTTGCTTTGAGACACATAAGACGGTCTAAACTGCTGGCAGAAACCCGGAATAAATCCATCGGCATGCTAGAGAAGGTTGAGCATCTTCTTCTCCTTCTTGCCGATGCTGAATCTACCTACAAGGTATGGTTTGTTAATAACTATGTTACCGTGCCATGTAAATCAGAACTGTGATAGAAAATTGTTCTGAAGTCGTGACTTCTTTATGTCTTTCGGTTTTGTGATTAGGTGGCTGAAGCAATTAAGATTGGTACAAAGGCAATGAAGGAGCAGAACATCAGTATAGAAGAAGTTCATCACCATATGGAAGAGCTGGATCTTGTTGTTTCAGCCTTCAATGATGTTCAGGCAGCCTTACGTAACATCTCTCTCTCTCTTGATTTCCAACTTTGTCTTATTATATTAGTTCATGCTTATGCCTCAATTGATAGCCTATCTAGTTTCTCTTGAGCAATTAAAGAAGAAATGATTAAGATTTAATTAAATTGTACAGTATCAGAATATTTTGAAATGGAACTAAAATCTGTGATTCACTTCCTTGGTATTACTATTACGTGTCAGTTCCAGTAGAGTCGGATGATATAGAAGACGGAGAAGTTGAAGAAGAACTGGGGAAGCTTGAAGAAGAACTACTGAAGGAGGAGGAAGAACAGGAAATTAAAATACAGGAAAAGCAGGGGTCACAGGCACTTGGTCCAGCTCAGGCTCAGGATCTGGCTGATTCTTTGTGCCAAAACTTGTCAAGTCTCAACTTAGAACCAGAAGCTGCTTGAATTTTGAATTGTTATGTAAATAAATACTAACACTTGTGTTGTTATATCTTAGAGCTAGATAGCTACGTCATTCTTACTTCGCGTAGTTCATGCAGTACATATATTGTAGGTAGGATTTTGGAGTGTTAATTTGCTTCATGGGCTTATGATTAGGAGTGAAATCCCAATAGTAGCAGCAAGTTTAACCCGTGAATCTAGCTCATCAGCGCCTTCTGCAGGTAAATATTATTTTCTTCTTGTTTTCCTTCTTGATTAATGTATTGAGCTATAGATCAGGAAATACATTATAAGAAGACATTATTCATATTTCATTTTGAAGCTTAATTTATTAAGAGGCTTGCTTACTAAAACGACTTGTCAAGCATAACAAATAGGAATATGCCGCCATTTCCTAAATGTCGTGTTTCAAAGTAAAATAGCAAAAAGATGTCCATTTTCAAACAGCATTTTGGTTGTTATTATCCAAATCGGATCTTTGAGACAAAAAAAAACATTTATTTTCTGAAATTTAATTAGTTAAAAAATCTGAATCAAATGAAGGGCACACTCATGCCATCAACCAAACAGTTAAAAATGAAACTTAATATAGCTAAATAAAACGCTGTCCATGGTCTGATGCACCGAGTTATTCATGATCCAATTTGTATATTACTTGTACCCTTTTTATTTTTGTTTAAATCAAACAAAAAAGCTCGAAGATATATATTTAAAAGAGACTAGATAAAGAACGATAAAACTTGAAGAAACATTTTACATTCATTAGTTTATTTATTTTGTGTACAAGTGGAAGGGTGTAAAAACAATTTTCAACTACTGGGAAACTGGTGGTACAGCTAAGGCCTTTTAAAAAAAAAACAAAAGGCAAAAAAGCAAAAGGAGCCTTTTTTTATTGGTTAATTGATTTTTTTATGGTTTATTGGTAATTATTCATGAAAAGAGAACCATTGATAGATCTACTATTTCCATGAATATTATATAGATCTTCTCCTAATATAACTAAAAATATCTATGAATATAGTCCATACAGATTATTCCCGGTTACATGTCTTTTCATTACATAAGTTACTTCTTAATGTAGCTATATTTATTCCTCACTATCAAAATTTGCCTCACATGGCATGATTTACATACATATTTAACCTGAGTAGATTTACACCGTCTCCTCGTTATAACTTAGCTGTACAGGTTCCATAGCTGCACGGATACATGCTCCAATTGGATAAAAGCCGAAATGAATTTATTTGGTCTAAGAAGTTATCCAATGATTAAACAAACAAACTGTGTAGCTTTTGTCAGATAGCACTAAATCAAAAGGGGAACCTCTTTACTAAATCAAAAAAGGCTCCCTCGATCGATCAATGATTTTATTTTTGAAAGCCTGGCAGCGGCTGCCAAGAATTTTGATTAAACAAAATAGATCGATCAATTATTAATGAATAACATTTCTGTTGTCACAAAAAAATAAATGTCGCTAACTAAATGGCTCTACCAGTGCTATCACAATAATTCAAACAATGCAAGTACGGTCTGAGAGCTGCGGTCAGCACCAAACTTGTAGTTGATTTTTCTGTTTCACCATTAGTTGTGTCAGTAAGTTCCAACTTCACCAGATTGAGTCAAACCAGATTTGTTAATACGACTCTTTTCACCCTAAGCAGACCCCTAAAAAAATACATGAAACAAGCAATTAGATCTTTGTGCTGACTTGACAGTAAATAATCTCAATCAAACGAATAGGAAGGAAAATAAACTAACCCGAGCAGCAGCCTGAAACTGTGATGGCATGTGACAGCCATTAGCTTTATCGTCTGAATCAGAGCAAATATCCCGAGGTCCAAAAGATGGGGTCGGAGGAATCCCAGTACCAAGTTTGAAGGTGGAACCATTAATCATAGGCATGAAATGGAAGGGTATTGCCGGATGAGGCGGGGGCGGGGGCGGCGTCAGCATTGTATGATTAACAGCAGGGTGAATGATGTCCCCAATCCCCATCCCATACCCAATGCCCATGCCCATGCCCATATTCATCCCCATCCCCATCCCCATCTGAGGGTACGGAGCTAATGGCATACTGTGATGTAGACCTGGTGGCAGCATCATAGGTGGAACGCACATCCCAGCTCCCATCATCATCATCATCTATGGTCCAAATTATAACATTAGATAATTACTATACAGACAAATCCATGGATGAAATGACTGATAGATTGTTTGGTCTCTTTAACTAATTACCAAGTTGGATAAAAGAAACACAGAATTGAATAAGTGGCTAGTTAGGGGTGCGAGTGTTTTTGTGACTGAGACAAAAGATTGCATCCTGGTTTTTGAGACATGAAGTAGGGTAATTTATCTCGATCAATGTTTTTATTTTTATATTTTATGCATGGTTGTGTTTAACATTTCAGTAATGAAATGGCTGTATGCCTTATCCACCATCAAATGATCTGTTTCTTTTTTACAGAATTTGTAGGTACCTGGACTTGATGCTGAAGCGATTTAAGGTGCTCAATGGCCTCATCAAGCATAGATGCCTTATCCACCTTCAAATATGGATTGTTTTATGTTAAACAAATGCCGCTTCTTATTCATCACATATGTCAGTAATATAACAATACAGCACAAATATTAAGAGTACCTTGTTGCAATTGGGTATGAGTTCTTGTAATGCTCTCATTTTCTCATTAATCCTGTCCCTGCGTCTCTGTTCACCAATTACAGATATGTCAGCATGTTCATTTCTTCATATCATTTATTATCAAAATATGACATGATTGGGGTTTAAGCATGGACTAACCCTTTCTGATAAATTGTGCACTTCAGCAGTTCGGCCCCTCTTTATGCCTGCACCTTTCAATGTACATGGCCTCGTGAACCCAACCGAATCATCTTCAAAATTCTGTTTTATAAATATCTTATTCAACTTAAATCAGGCATTTATACAATATGGATCAATTTGAATGTTCACTTTCTATAACTTATTTAAATTCTTGTACTATTTAATTTTAACGACCTTCTGTGGATAACCAATCAACCAAGGGTGGTATATTCGATTGTCGTTAGCATGCAACAAAAAGAAAAATAATAAACAACAACAAATAATGTTGTTACATACCTCATCAGAATGAGTGGCAAAATCTTCCTCCGGGAATTTTCTCTTCGACTTGTGTTTCAAGTCGACAATTCTTGAACAAACAGAGGTCGGTGCAAGGACCGGTTGTGCACCTTTCTCTTTCTCTTTCTCTTTCTCTTTCCCCTTCTCATTGTCTCTCTCAAGCAATTGGTTCCTTTGCACCTGTTGCGAACTTGGAGGCGGCACTTTGTTATCACCATCACAGTAACGGTTGCTGGCGTCGACCACCTTCTGGCAACCACCGGGAAGCGGCATTTGTGGTTGGGGCAGCGAAGATGGCTGAGCTGGTGGTTGCAATGCAGAGGCCGACTGGATTACCATAGAATCCAATAGGGAATTGTTGTTATAGCTCGTAGATGCCTTTTCATTGCTCCTCAATCTCTCAGCGCTCTGCAAACTTGCCTTGGCAAGAACAACAGGTCTCAAAAAATTAGAGAAATTAATAACACCCAGACCCAGACCACCTTTCTGTAATTGTAACTGTGGAGGTTTTTTGTTAGAACACGGCACGTCGTCTTCTCGTCCAGATTTATGCACTGGAACTGCCGCCTGGATGTCAAGAGGTTTTGAAGGCGGAGCAGGCAATGGAAGGTTGTGATTTAGATTGGATGGCAACTCATCCTCGGAGTAGTGTTTGGATGCATCCAATACGGGGTAATCGATCCAGGGAACAGTACCCGTATCTGTGTCTGTATCCCTTTCTCCTACATGATCACGGTCACAGTCATGGGTTGGGGGAGTAGCTGCTGAAGAGAATATGTCGGGTGCTAGCATCGGCTCTGGGAAGCCGAACCGCAGAAACTTTGGCAGAGTTCCGGTATCTTTGTTCGTTGTCATTTTCTTCTCCTCATTCGTTTCTCGAGTCGGTGACAGGGCGATGGTGTCCTCAAAAGGAGCGAAGAGAAAAGGAGTGGCACCGGTGGTTTTCTTGTAATTGTAATTGGTGTTGGTGTTGTTATGGATAAGGTTAAGGTTATGGTTATCACTGGGGTGACTGCTTTGACCTCGCACCGCTACGGTCCCTCTATCCCATAGTAATTCAACCAACTCATCCATTTGCAATATACAGATTTTGTTTGTTGGGGGGGGGGGGGTGAATAAAGAACAAAATAATGCGATCAGGGAAGTATGTAGCTAGGTATATTAGCACAAAAGAAAGGAGGAAGAGGAAGCAGTATACATCTTGTGTTTGTTGGGGGGAGAAAGAGCAAAATAATGAGACTAGTGAAGTTTGTAGCTAGGGATATCAATTAGCACAAAAAAAGGAAGAAGAAGAGGCGAGGAACAGATTTAAATATTTAATACATCTCCTTCTAATCCGACTCCAATTCTGCAATGGATATGCACCCCTTCAGCAGTACAGAACTAAACTAATTAATCCCTTGCAATGGTATCTAGGCACATCGATAGATAGATAATATACGCAGCTCTATAGATTTCTCTCAGAATAGTTTGTTTAATTACAAAGAGGTGGCGCTTATCAGTTCTCACCTCCTTTGCACTTCCTCTCTGGCCAGAAGACTAGAGAATAATTAAAGCAACGTGGCCAGGTAGCTTACCTGGATGGATATTAAGCTTCGACTGAGAGCCACCAACAACTTAACAACTGTATAGGACGTATAACATACGGCTCATGACATCGACAGCACTATTTATTTGACAATACAAATAAAAATAAGTTAGGGAGTGTCGGCAGAAAATTTCCAACAATTTAACGGATGGGAATAGCATGGACATTTGACAACGACCGGATTCAATCACGGATTTGTCAAATAAGTCTGATCGGGACCATGCATTATGATGAGACGAACATTGACGGGACGGATTTGGATGGATGTGTCATTTTAGTTTATTAACCGTACGTAACTTATTCTACTTTGAGGTGCCTGACTAACATCAAGGACGGGGTCAATTAGATATTAATTTGATCATTTTGAAGACAGAAAAAAGTATTCATAATATTTTTCAAATCCAGCAAGTAATATATGTACACTTTCTGTACAGGAGCGGATTCAGAATTTTCATCATGAGAGTAAAAAAATACCAATCAGAATTCTTAGAATCTCTTTTAATTTAAACCCTAAATTTAACCTTAATTACAAATCATAATTCTAGAAGAAAGCAAATAAAATTTCAGAGGTGGCAAGGGACAAAATTAGTCTGGACCTATTGATCTTTATAAAATTTCAAAATTAAGTAGGGGCAACTGCTCTCCATATAATTATTATTTTTATATAGATTTTGAAATAATTTGAGAAAATATTGTCAAAGATATCAGAAAAAACCGTTGTCGATACATCATTTTTTATTAATTAGAACGTATCTAAAAATAGACAAAAAGATATTAAAGAAAGAAATTCTTTATTCAGTCCTTTTCACCATGAGTGAGGATGAACATGGGCCAACCACAGACTTCCGAATCCCGGTCGACAAGTTTTTTTAGGAAATTTTTTATTGGTAGTAATTAATAGAAAAGAAGAGAGACATAGTAAGATTACAGTAATATTTATATTGGTAGTAAGATCGGTAGAATTTCTACCGATTTAAATTAGTTTGTTTTTCTTCTTTTTAATTTTTTCTAATAAAATATACTTATTTTTTACAAAAAAAAAATAAAATATCTTAAAATTTAGATATATCAAAAACATTTTATCTATTTTTTGAAAAACTTTTCATATAAATATAAGAATTCTCTCCATCTATATATCAGATTAAAAAAAAAGTTAAAATTGGTAGAATTTCTACCGATCTTACTACCAATATAATAGTACTGTAATCTTACTATTTGTCTCTCTTCTTTTCTATTAATTACTACCAATAAAAAATTTATATTTTTTTAATTGTTGGGTTTAATCTAAAAATGATAATCCACGTGTCGCCTTGAAACAATTGGCACGATTCTAATTTAGATCACTTGTAATGAGTTTCAATTTTCTCGGTCAGATTGATTCGAACTAATTTTAGATGTTGATATTGTCCGAAATTTTTAATTATACCATTATTAAAAAATAAACTAAAACACTCTCAAATCTGAATTTTTCTAGTTCTACTCAAGCTACATAATTATTATGCAACCTCAAATACTAGAGTCCACACAGGCATTCTGCGGCTCTAATGAGTTCGCAGAATGATTCTGCGGACCCCAATTTTTTTTTTACAGAAAATTTATTAATAATAAAAAAAGGTGGTTTCCGTGCCCTAAAAGAAACTTTAAAAATGAAAGACAAAAACCCATTTTTAAACTTTCAGGCACAAAAATCGATTTTTTTGTTTTTTATTACTAAATTTTTTGTAAAAAAAAAAAGAAAAAAAAAAGACTAAGAAAATTGGGGCCGCAGAACCATTTTGCGGAACCCTGGCTGGGGCCGCAGGGCCATTCTGCGGACGCCCAGCATTTGAGGCCGTAGGGCCATTATGCGGCCTGGGTAGATCTAGAAAAATTCTGATTTGAAGGTGTTTTGGTTTATTTTTTTTTAATAAAGGTAAATTAAAAAATTCGGTCATATTGCCCCGGTGTTGGATTATTTTAAATACAATTGGTATCCAGGCTTAGGTTATTTGAGTTTTTAATCAGACAAGTTGGGATATTATGTCAATTGAATTTAAAATTCAGGTTGTTTGAAGATATTGTCTTAAACTACTTATTATATAACTATAACTTTTAATGGGGAAGGTATAAGTCTCGTAATGCCTCATTACTTCACTTTTTTATAACAAAAGTATTTAAATCCAAATAACATACTAAAATCACTAATGAGATCTATAAAGTTCCCCTGTGGCGGGGCGGCTTTTTTGTTCAACAATAAGCCTGGCTGAAGAACCTCAACAAATCTTTCTTCCAGTGATTCACCAACCTGGCCCTACAATATTTCTCGCTTCTCCTATATATGTTTTATGCACGAACAAAATATGTCGAGATAGATTACTATTTAGTTCGTGAAAAAATTGCATTCAAGGAACTCCGTATCTATTGTTAGGCGGAGAGAAACTTTGCGCTTGGTCAGAATAAGGTAGACTTTTATTTAGAGTAGAGCGGAATAGAAAGAGGTAAATGCTCAACAATTTTCTCTTTATTACAAGTATTCAACAATTTATATCTTAATTTATTATTAGCTTTTGTATTAGTTGTTGAAGGGTCAGAAATAGAAATATATCTTTCTTCAAAGCAAGCGATCCCCCTCCCCTTCCAATTTCACTTATCTGGGTTTCAATCTTCTTCTCAACTAGTTGTTCAATTACCGATTATCCTCAATATAATCCAAATTAAACTAAATTTACGCATAATCTGCCCCCAATGAAGTCAAGGCAGAAACTTGTTCCTCTATCTTGATTCCATGTCTCCCAAACAATGTCTCCCTTATCAACTGAGTTCTTCATTATCTCTTCACGCAGTTTCTAAATTGCAGACTCCATATAAGGTCAAGAAAGGAGGACAATAAGGACTTGATGGAGCCATCGGTGAGAACTGATATGACTGCTATAGACGGTCCAACACTAAACAGACAAATATCTCCTCGAGATGGAAAGAGATACAAATCGGACGGAATTAGAAAATTGAGATAGAGAAAGCTAGATAAATAAATATCATGTTATTTCATAAATTAAATCTATGGCAATGTTATAAATATTTTGGATGTCTTAATTTGCAATAACTAATTTTGTTTCAACTCTATTGTTGCAATTAAATATCAAAATCATAAACGGGTATTTTTCTCTTAAAATAATGTTTTATATGAGTAATTTCACGTTTTATATTTAAAGAATAAGCAAACATGTTTATCTTTACGACAAACAAAGTCCGTTAATTTTTTTTTAATGCAGCTGCAAGTGAAATAGTAAGAATCAGACTGAAAACGCAGACCCAATTGATTTTCTAGTGAAATGAGATGTCCAACACCTGTAGGAAAATTAAGGCACAAGTTCAAAGAGTTATGCATCTTTGAAATATTCAAATTAATTTTGTATAAATGATCATAATTTTCTTTTGAAAATAATTTGGATAGGAGCAAATTACATCCATTTGTAGTAAAAAAATAAAGATGTTTATGATTTAAATTGTGACAGCTATTTCTCAAAACAGTAAAAGAAGTAGTTTCTGAAGTTTTCCATAGTAAATCATAAGATGATAAAATAATTACAATCTTATTTTTAGCATAAATATTTATGGAAAATGAGAGTATTATATGAGATGCAAACATATTGTGACATGGTTTTTGCAGGTTTATTAGGTGCACATCAGATCATTTAAGATGAAAAAAAAACTTTTTTCTGATCCTCATTAATTACTTTATATAACAAACAATTTGATGTAGCTAATTCACATAACATAGTAATTGAATTTTTTTTTAATATGCAATAATGCAAGAATGAATATGCACTGATCAAGCTAGCTTTAAATTAGCCATATTGATGAACATTTCGGGGGTTTTTTTTTTTTAAATGTTATCTAGATGCCTGATATTTTACTCTTAGAAAAGACTTTGAATTTGGATCTATATACTGCAAATAGTCACATATCTCTGCTGAATAATGATATTTTGCTTATGTAGGGCCGGAGAGAGAGAGGAAAAAAATATCAAAGTTTTGTCATGACTCATGAATGATCAGAAAATGCAGTTCAAAAGGCTGAACACTTTATTGAATATTTGAATGCAATGTAACTTCTTCTTGTTGATATTATTCAAAGAAGAGTGAGGCTACGGTGCTGTGCATAGCACTAATTGGATCCGTGCTACGGCTTAGAATTTGACTTTTTAAAATTCTAACGGTCGATCTGAACTGTTTAAAATGATTATAAAATGAATATGTACTTGCAAATCAAATTTTACATTTTTTCGAATTTTTTACTATTTTTTCAAAAATCACTGGATCTGAACATTCTGGGCCATCCAAAAACAGCCTATCTAAACGTTATTTTTTTGTACAGAGATACAAATACAAAGTAACCCGTGATTTTTATTTTTACCCAACAAAAAATATATTTTAATAAAAATAATCAGGTTTTTAAAATATTTTTATTTTTACCCAAACCGCTAGGATTCCTAGCGTTCCGAATTAAAAATTCGGACCGCTAATATTCCTAGCGTCCCGAATTCTTAATTCGGACCTAACCCGCACCCGTGACTTTCTTCTCCTTCTCTGTGTCTCTTCTCCGCCAGAAACAAAATGAAAAAAAGAAAAGAAAGGCTCCGCCAGAGAGAAGGAAAAAAGGAAAAAAGAAAAAAAGAAGAGAAGGCTGCCGCTGCCGCCGCCTCCGCCCCTCCGCCTCTCCGCCAGATCTGTGTCGCCTCTCCGCCAGAAAAAAGGAAAAAAGAAGAGAAGGCTGCGCGCCTCCGCCCCTCCGCCTCGCCGTCCCTCCGCCTCTTCACCGCCGGTCGTCGATTCATTGTAAATTTCTCAATTTATACTTAAATTTTCGCGCAGGGGGCATTATTATTGGGCTTTGAGATTCGTGCCAAGTTAAAAAAACGGTCCAGATCTAGTAATTCTAAAAGATTCCTTATTACATTACCGGGGAGGATCTGAATTCATCTATAAGATGGGTCATGGAAATTAAATCTGCTGTTATTCTGAATTCATGCTCATGGAAATGAATCTGCTGTTATTCTGATCCCAACTGTTGGTTATGACATGTAGAAACTCTGTTGCCTTCTCAATCTCACTATTATTTCACAACCCTTATGTAATCCCAATGATTGAATTTTCTGTGTAATTTAGATTCGATTATATTGTAATTTAGATTGGATTATTAGTTTAGATTGGTCTAATTTAAATTGGGGGAATTTTTGTGTACTGCCTACGGGCTTGAAACATGCAAAAAAAAAAAAAAAAAATTTTAGATTGTAATTTAGATTGGATTTAGATTGGATTATTAGTTTATTTTCCTATTGTAATTTAGATTGTAATTTAGATTGGATTTTCTGTGTATATGCCAGCCAAATATATATTGATCTAATTTAGATTGGATTATTAGTTTATTTTGCTATATTGTAATTGCATTTATAATTTTGTTTGTTTGCTTGTGTTTAAATTATTAATTTATGTGGCATGCAAATTTAAGTTATATTAAGTTATTTTTGTTTTCATGCAATTTACATGTCAATTGGGATTAATTCGTTTATGTGTTCACTTATGTTTTATAAATATTTTAGATTAATTCATTCTTGTTATATTAATTTATGTATAACTGATTCTTTACATATTAGTGATTCAAAGAAGTTAGAATTGCATATTAATTTGCTTAGTTAAAATAAAGTTAGAATTGCATATTTTCTTAATGAAACGGACTGGATTCAAAATAGAAAATTCGGCAAATAATTATATTTTTAAAGTCTAAACTTAGGAAACACATAAATTAAAATAAAGCTCAATTTCGTCTTAGTTAAAATTTAATCTATTAGTTTTATCATTCCTCATCATCCCCGTATCATTACCTACAAATAACTATAATGGTCACGTACGGTTTTTTTTTTAAATTTTAATTCTTTCTAGACACAAAATTATATGCGTACATTAGATTTTAGATTAATTGAATTAGTTTATCGTTAATTAGATGCCAAGAGAAGTAATTGACATTGTTGAATAACAAAATTTGAATACATTTTTCTATAATTACTTTCAATTGGTGCGTCTTCACTAAACACGAGAATAAATAATTAAAATATATTTGAAACAAATAAATGAGTTATTTTTGCTGGTTGTATATTTGAAAGTTTATTTTGCATTAATTTGTATGAAATGAAATTAGTTTGCATTAACTGATTTCATACATTTCTAATGGAAACCTTATCTTTAAAAAAAATACAAATTTATAAAAATATTAGCGTACTAGCATATTTTTGCATATTAGCGTATTAGCGTATTTTAGCATCAACTCCATAGTCATCTTTTTGCATATTAGCGTATTTTAGCATATTTTTACCGCAATTAGCATATTTTAGCCAATTGTAGCATGTTTAACCTTTTTTTTAACGTAGGATGGCTAGGGGACGGCCTAGGAAACCACCCGCAGCCGACCCGGTTGATGAGCCCATTCCCACTGACAGCAAGGATCATTTCAGTCCTTTATTATGGATGCCTCACAGGGAGCACCGAGTCTCAGATGCATCTAAAGAGGTACTTGATTACTTTTTTTTTTTAAGTTTGGATTTTGTTGAATTTTTGTATTTTTAGGTTTTCATGTTGTTCACTTTTTTGAACGCAGAGTGAGGCAATTATAAATGCCAGGGGTCGGTATCCGGAAATGCAGTACTACTCGGAGATGGAGGCGTATCTGCAAAATTTGGGGGTGCAGCATTTGATCGATATTCTACAGTCGGAGACTAAGTCCATCAACGCGTCCCTGATTGCAGGACTAGTGGAGCGATGGCGCCTCGAGACGCACACGTTCCACTTACCTTTTAGAGAGATGACAGTGACTCTCCAGGACGTTAGTGCTCTATGGGGTTTGCCTATCCAGGACGTGCCCGTTGGTGGCATATCTGACCCCACAGATCCAGATGACACGACGATTAATTACATGCTCGCTGAGTTGTTGGGAGCGGAGCCAGATATACGCAGCAACGGGGGGAAGTCCAAGTACTGTCTGGACAAGACGAAGCTGCGAGCTATGTTTGCGAGAGGTATAGGTAGCGATTCCACTCCGATCGAGATTCAGAGGTACTCATACAAACTTTTTGTATTACATTTATTTTGTACTCTGTTTCATGCGGAAAAATGAGTTTCTCTATAATTTTGATATTACAGATACACACGGGGATTCGTGATGGACCTATTTGGTTCTGTCATGTTTGCTGATGCTAGTGGTAATACCATCCCGATGATGTATCTACAGCTGCTGCGAGACCTTCAGTCGTCGAGCGGCAGGTACAACTTGGGTGGGGCTGTCCTAGCACATCTCTACTCCAACTTGTGCCACGGTTGCAAGGTCAGTATGCTATTTATGTCTTATTTTAATTACCTACCTTGTCATGCACTTGTTGTATTATTTTAATTATTTAACTTGTCACTGACGGCTGATATTCTTCAAAAATATAGCGGAAAACTAAGCAAATCTACAGGCCAATGCTTCTTCTGCAGCATTGGTCGTGGTCACGGCTACCGGTGGGGGTACCTGAGCCGAACGAGGATCCATGGGGAGAGCCCGAAAATGGAAATCGACTGGCATTCGGCATGAAATGGTACGGACATCACTTGTACAAGGACAACCCTCACGGAAAGACAGTAGGTATCAGGTTGGTCCGATCTCAGATTCAGAGTCTGGGTGAGACGCAGGTGAGCTGGACTCCGTACCATGAGCTATACACTGAGGGGAGGCTGCCACAGATTGTAGCGGATGATCACGAGATGTGGCTCTACAGGGGACCGCTGGTGTGCTTCTGGATAGTGGAGCACCACTATCCAGACCGGGTGCTCCGTCAGTTTCATTTTCCTCCACTCATCCCCGCAGATCCAGACGTCCCGAGATATGTGATCATGAGGCTACACGAGTAAGTTATGTTCTTTTTAGCATTTTTGTACTTAACATTAGTTCTTGTCTTTAAATTGCAACTGACAAATGAATTACAGGATAACACACGGTAATCACTGGGATAGAGATTGGAGTGAGCATCACTCGGAGTACTACAGTCGGGCGGGCAATATGAGTGCCAACTTATGGCAGATGCCGGAGATTGATACGATGCAGTTCCAGGGAGATCCCCTATTAAGATATCAGGCTTGGTACCTGCGGGTCGGCATGGCTTCGGTGTATATAGAGGGAGATTACGGCGAGTTTCTTCGCGCACAGATATTCGAAAACGATGGTTATACCCCTACTGGCCGGAAAGGTGCTCGCCAGGTAATGCATCTAAAACAACATATTTTTATGCGTTATGAACATTTTATCATAACCTTTATTTTTTCTAACGTTTTTTTTATAGCTGCTGGTAGCGCTTAAAGGTGCCGGGCGTTCAATCGTTTGTCTTGGAAAACGTGGCTACAGAGCGGTCGGGCACGCGATGTTGAACTTGGTTGCCCCATGCATTGCGGACGCCGGCCAGGAGGCAAAGCTGGTCACCATGTTACGAGACGCCGGAGAGAATATTGATTGGCGCGCAGTACAGCCGGACGAGCCTGACGCGCCACCTGTTATGACCAGTGAGATGCCACCGGAGCCATCAGAGCAGCCAGAGTGGGATTATCATCGTTGGGTACTGAACATGGCCGGTTGGCACGCCTACCGTGACGAGCACGGTCGTCCAGTTCTTCCCCCAGTATGTGATTCTTTATTTTATTTATTCTTTTACTGTAAGTAAAGATAGTTAAAATTTACTAAATTTTTGGTATCCTTGCAGGGTCCTGCATACATGCCGACACAGCCTGAGCATCATGAGTCTTCAGAGATCCAGTCTGTGCAGGATGACAGGATGAGTTTTAGCCTTGCAGACTTTACTCCAGCTGATCAGTGGGATACAGCCGCCTCCCCGCCACCGCGTCAGCCGTATTCAGAGATGGCTCACGATTGGGAGGCCTCTGGTAGCCGGACTCAGGCTGATTATGACTCACAGTTTGTGGGATCCATATTCCATACTCCCACGCCACCGCCAGCTACCCATGTGGCCTCGGATCCATGGGATACAGCACTTACGATGAGCAGGCAGGACAGCCTCGAGGATCATATTACACCAGCTCGCGCTGCGCAGGCAGGACAGCCTCAGTGGGAGGATTGGCATGAGCGCATATTCAGTAGAGAGAACAGGGGTATACCACCTCACCGATTCTCTCCTTCGCAGTACGATGGATAGAGGGTATATTTTATTATGTTTTAGTTTAGTTGTGCTATGTTATGTTTTATTATATTTTATTATATTTTATTTTAGTTGTGCTATGTTATGTTTTATGATGGTAGTGTAGTGTATTGTAGTGTAGTTTAGTTTGGTAGTTTTAGTTTAGTTGTGCTATGTTATATTTTATTATGTTTTACTTTAGTTTTGTAGTTTGTTCTTTTAGTGTAGTGTAGTTTCTATTTCGTTTTATTATGTTGTATTTTTTTAGTGTAGTTTATTTTAGTTTCGTTATGTTTCATACAACAAAAAGAAATAACATTCAAAAATGATCATACAACATCCAGAAATAACATTCAAAATATAAAATACAAACTTAATATCTGCTTCAAACGATCATACAACATACTATTTCGTCTTACCGGTCTTGAACGTACATGGAACAAAATCATCGTCCGAGGTTGACGATGACGGCTCGGTAACAACAGACGACGTGCTAGCCTTAGTCTTAGCCTTACTCTTCGTCTTAGGCGTCTGTACATCATCTTTTTTTTCCCAATCCATAGCCGTAGGGGTTTTCTACAAAATCATCATCAGATATGTCATTTCGTTTAAAATCATCAGCAGATCCTTGCACACATTTCCTAGACCAAATTGGACAGTCCTTTCTCTTCCTTCCGCAGCCCCAATTGCATTTCTTTTCCTCGCCCTTTCCTCGATTGTTACTGTCCATCCTCCTCGTCTACAAAGTAAAATACATACAAATAAAGTTCATACAAACCTCAAAGTAATAAATAAATCCCCAACTGCAACATAATAAAATACATACAAATAAAGTTCATACAAACCTCAAAGTAAAAATTCTTCACAAAATAAAGTTAATTCCTACGACTCCTTCTAAAAGGAAGGCCCCTGAGCCAACCAGTTCCCCATGATGATGTGCTCCTTCTATCTTGTTGCACTGTTTCGTCTTGCCGGTTAGCTGTACCGGACGGTCCTGCTTGCGCTTCGTTAGCTGTACCAGATGTGCTCGTCCTTCCTATTTGAGATGTGCTCCTTCTAGCTGGTTGCACTCCTTCTTCTCGCTGGTGTGCTGTATCGGATGGCCTTGCACCAGATGTGCTCCTCCTACCTGCTTGAGTTGTGCTCCTTCTTCGCTGGGTAGTACCTGAAGGCCCTTGCATTCCAACCGCCTCCATTCCTGCCAGTACTTCTCCCATTGCCTCCCTAAACATCATATTTGCATTTTCACGGTCTGCTGTACGGCTTCTGGCTGTGGTTCGCCGCGGCCCTTGCGATCCACTCGCCTCTGCCATAACTCGCTCATTCTCTGCTACATTTGCTGCCTTATGAGCCTCTGCAGCCCAAATATGTTAGTTAGTAAGCTATTCAACATTGGAACCGAAAATAATTATGAATGAATGTGACATACCTCGCCTCTGCCTGTCAGAAGTGGAACGGCGAGGACGGTGCCCCCGTCGCCTACCTTGCATTTCATCCATGGTCATATCTTGACGGATGTGTTTTCTCCTACCACGCCGTATCCAATCTTTGTTTGGCTCAATTTTAGGGGTAGTGGTCATAGGCCAATCTTCAGGATTGCCATAAGGAACAAACAGTGCATTCCAAGTACTCAGAAGGTAGTCCACCCTATACCAGTGGGCAACAAATAGGCTGGGTGACCAGTTTCTATTACGACAAACCGCTAACACATGAGCGCACGGAATCCCAGTTAATTGGATACCTCTGCATGTACATTCCACTTTTCTCTCTGGCCCGACTGTCACGATATACTGGAACCTTCTATGAATAATTGACATAGATCCATCCTGCATTTGGACCACTGGAACATATTCATTTGGGCCCGTGACTTGGTAATTACCTTCGCCGTGCGAGTATGGGATGACATCCATTTTTGTAGCTTTCTCCCACCGTTTGGCGAGCTTAACATGTACCCGTTTGGAAAAAGGCTGTTCTGCATTGCTTTGCTCCGTTGCTGCCTCTCGCCGTTGAACAAACCACCTGTTGCACTTGGCGAATGTCTCCTCTACAAGTGCAGCCACGGGCAACATTCGGCTATCCTTGAAGACAACGTTCAGGGACTCAGAGCCGTTTGTTGTCATGATACCAAATCGGTACCCTCCATCACAGGTCTGGAAATTTTTTTCAAAATTTGACGGCTCCATGACATCATCAGGACGTACTTTGCCCACTCTCCTCAAAAAAGCATTACACGTCGGATTTTGCTGCAATAGAAACAAAGCAAAATTAGACAAAATGCATCTAAAAGAAACAAAAATGATATAAATTAGACAATATTAGACATACCGAGCAAAAATCTTCGAACATCTCTTTCAGCCTTCTTGGCTTCTTCTTCCTGGCTCCTTGTTTGAACCTAGTTCCGTACCATTTGTCCTTCCCACACGCCTGGACCAGGTTATCTGCAACATGTTGGATACAATACCTGTGCACAAAATTATCCCTATCCCATCCGTATTCAGGTTTCAATGCAGCTTTGATACCCTTGTGTTGGTCCGATATAACACATACGAATCTATTCACACCAATCACATTAATCCTAAGCCAGTGTAAGAAAAAACCCCAGTTCTCTTCATTCTCCGTATGTACAATTGCAAATGCTAGAGGCAGCAATTGGTTATCGGCATCATAGGCGCAAGCCATCAAAAGTCTGCCCTCATACCGCCCAGAAAGGAAGGCTGCATCTATACTGATCACCGGCCTTAAGTAATCAAATGCGGTAATGCATGGTCCGTAAGCCCATGCCACGGCCCTGAATTGCTGAACACCTTCTTTGACCAGTCCTGTATTTTTATCGATGCTCGGACTTGTTAGAAATTGGTATTTTGAGCCGGGATTCGTGTAACATATCCCGTTAAGCAATAGTTTTATAAAATTGTACGACTCTTCCCAACTCCCAAATTGCCGGGCAACTGCAAGCTCACGACCTCTCCAAAGTTTGTTGTACTTCGGGTTATACTGCCAAACCTAACCCTCACGCAGTGTGCCACACTCCGGATGCTCATAGTGGGGTCTTCCTTAATGCCGCTCTCGATGAGGTCTGCGATAATTGATGCCGTGAGTTGTGCATGGTCCGACCTTTCAAACTCAGATTCGCATGTGTGAGGCGTGTCTTGCTCAGTTATCATCCATGTATCTCCGGCATTTGTTGCTCTTGCCTTCAGTTTGAAACGACAACCCGTAGTGCTGCATCTAATTTCCAGCCGGGATGTGTCACTTCTCTTCGTATACGTCTTCTTGTTCTTGTCAACATGGTACTCTCTGATCTTTTTCGTCAGTTGCTTTTTACTTACGAAGTATTGGCCTTTTGCGAGCTCACTCCTGTACTCAACCCGACGACCATAGTAAGAAATATCTGCTTCTCGGAAAGCAGATGTGTCATTGAAGTTTACAAAAGGGTGAGTCTCAGAGCGGCCACCCAACGGCATATTCTCTCTATTCTGCCTCACAGTGGGCTGTGTGTATTCTTCTTCTTCATCTTCTTCATCTTCTTCATCTTCTTCATCTCCTTCATCATTAATGTCACATTCTTCTTCCCCCAATTCATCCCCAGTTTGCAGATTCTCCTCCGGTATCTCGTTTATAAATTCAAATTCTGACTCGTTTGGATCTTCCTGTACTGGTGGCGGTCTGGGGTGAGGATTTGGTTCAGGCCCAGGTAAGGATGAAGGACCGTCATACATGGATATAGGTGGGATAAAAGCTGGAGATTGGGGTGAATTATTGTATATTTCTTGTTCCGGTTCTGCTACAGGCATTACGATAAAAGGAGTGTGTGGTTCATTATCTTCTTGATAATGTTGGGCAGCCGAATTTTGGCCTGAACTTCCGGCCCCTGACTCTTCGCGAATTCTGCGTGCAAAAACTTCCAATAATGATTCGCCAGACCTCAAAACCTGCGCTATTAGACCTCTCAATGCCCCGTTATCTCCCAGTGTGATTTTGACATACTTTCCTGCGTGGACCATTCGGGCCTGAATTTGTAATTGGCAACGATTCCTATTGTAGCCGCTCGCTTCATAAATAAGCGATTGCAACTGCTCAAATGAGAAATTTTCATCAACCCAATACGTATTTGCTGCAGGCTTGGAGTAACGTACTCCATACTGGTCAGTTATGAACTTTCCTCCAAAATGTATTGAAATTGCAATAGACATGGCCAATAAACTACATTCATAAATAACAAATATTTGGTCAGTTTATTGATTTCAATTGTGAACAGTTGTGAATAGTCATATATGAACAGTAGTGAACAGTAAATACGTATGTGAACAGTAAATGTGAACAGTAAATACGTATGTGAACAGTGTGAACAGTAAATACGTATGTGAACAGTAAATACGTATGTGAACAGTATTGTATAGTAAATACGTATGTATTAACAGTAAATACGTATGTGAACAGTAAATACGTATGTGAACAGTATTGTACAGTATGTGAACAGTAAATACGTATCTGAACAGTATTGTACAGTAAATACGTATGTAAAAAAAATTACCTGACGACTTCTCCGTCTCCTCCTCCTCCTCTCCCTTCAGCTCCCCTCCCTTCCTCTCCCTCTTCCTCTTCCTTCCTCTCCCTCTTCCTTCCTCTCCAAGACTCACTCTTTTTTTGTCACTTCTTCTCTCTCCACGCAGCAGTTATATAAGTTTTAAAAAAAAAAACAGAGATTCGGAAGGCTAGGATTTCTAGCGTTCCGAATTAAAAATTCCAAACGCTAGGAATATCAGCGTTCCGAATTAAAAATTCGGAACGCTAGGAATCCTAGCGGTCCGAATTTTTAATTCGGAACGCTAGGAAATCTAGCGGTTTGGGTAAAAATAAAAATATTTTAAAAACCTGGTTATTTTTATTAAAATATATATTTTTTTTGGATAAAAATAAAAATCACGGCAAAGTAACGTAACCTATAAATAACAACCTTTTCATCATTAATGAAAAATAAAATAAAAAGACAGAAAAAGAGAAAGAGATAACAAACCACCTTTTATCTGCTTCTTGTTTTCATCCGCTGGAGCCAAATGGAGAACGGAGGTGTAAAACGAGTGAGATGCGGCCCCTACGAAAACAAAAGAAGACAAAAGCAAAAGGACAAATGTTTGATGGTACATGGTAGGGCAACTATTACGAACACGTATCCTCTGCGTTAACTTAAAAGGGAATCTTTTGAGTTAATGAATCTCGGCCGTTTGATATTAAATGGAGTCAATTCGGCTGTCTGATTTCAACGGAGGGATTCTGTAATATTAGTGCGGATCTAATTTGTACGGATCTTAAAGTAGATCGGATGATTCAGATGCATTAACTCAAAATATTACCTTTTGACTTAATGCAGAGGATACGAATTCCAACCATTAATGATGTTAGCAAGGCCCACTGAGCACGTGGAGGGCGTGCACTTCACGTGCGAAAAAATCAAGAGTGAAAACGACTGTCGGCGAGTAGACGACAAATATTGATCGCATCTAGCGCACTCAGAAGATGTGGGGTCCGATAAATGTGCGTAGCTGAGTATAAATGTGCGATGGAGTCATGGAGATGGACCGGATTTAATTGACACTGATTGAATGTGTGATGGAGAGACCCTATTTATTGACACCGCTTGACTGCATGGAAGCATCTTCGCTGAGCCTGTTTCTCCCTCTCCTGTGTGTATTATATATATTTACATAAACTGCGTCTTCTGGTCTTCTTGATATCATATCCATTTTTATGTTTGGATAAAAAAAAATTACACGTATATATATTCATGCTGTGCATTAAACTATATATGTCAAATAACTGGGGTTGTTTATCCATCTGAAATATCTAGAAGTACTCCTTATAAGCAATAAAAGAATTTACTATGCCGTCCTTAGCAATAAAAAAAAAAAACATGGTATGTTTGATTGGGAATTCATAAGATTGAGAATTCGGGTAGAATATATATAAGTTCAACGGTTTAATTCAATTCAATCAATTGATTACTATCCGAAACAGAATTCAAAATAGAGTTTATCTCTAGACACGCAATGAAAATCTTCATCGATCTAGTTGTAGGAGCAGTGATTTTCTTGTCTGTTCTCGTGTTAGTTGTACGCAGCAACAACATCAACCACGTCTAACCAGTATCCACATGAACAAGTTGAAAACAACTGCGAGTTGGAGTGATGGCGTTGATTAACAACCCCTCTTTTCTTTCTCTTTCTCCTAATTTCTGAAATGGTGCGAACAGAATAGATAATAAAATCCAAAACCGCTGTTGCATTTTTATAGACAACATGCACCAATTCATTTGAACATGTTTAGTGGCACCACTTCAATTGAGCTTCTTTAAAGAATAGATCATTTTGGCACATTAACTATATATGCAGTCCAATTAGGCTTAATTCATAATTAATTCTGGATTTAAACTATTAAATTTAGCTCAAATATTTTGGCATGTAGAATACTTCCAACACAAAATAGATAAAATATGTAAGAAATTACAAAGCTAGACAAATTCTCTACTGTCAATAGGAGGCAGAATAACTTTGTTTGATTTATATGTTCTCACTCTATATGTTATCTGTATATGTTCCCAATTAAGATTAGAAAAAAAAGAAAAAAGAAGACAGTATTAGATGTAAATTTTTATGGCAAGGATTATGAGGCCTAAAAAAAGATACCTAAAGATAATGGGAGATTAGAAGCTTCTACTGAGCTTTCAAAAGATCATGGGTTTTTCTACCTAAAGATCATGGGGGATTAGGCTCTACTGTCTGTTAACTTTGCTCAGTTTCTGAGAATGAAGATAATTAATATAACATCCATTGTTCCTTAAATATCCTTATTTGTCAAAAATATGATTTTGGACTTGGACGAGTAATTTTCAAATTATATATCTTACCTAGCAGTCCCTAGGAGATATACTCAATTATGCAAACTCCTTAGTCCTTACCTAATTACCAGCAACAAGCATTCTTAAATGTGGTTAGTGCTATATGTTGCATGATTTGGAAGTCAAGAAATGACATTTTCTTTAATAATCATGTTCCTAAACTATCTGATAGTTAGTTATACTAATCTGTGCCTTTGGTGAATTATTGGGCAGGAAAATTAAGGAGGAAGTTGCTCAACACTTGCATATATGCACTGGTGGGCTCAAAGAGGGTCATGGGTAGACACTTGCCTATATATCTCTAGATTCAAATTTTTTTAGATCCATTGGTATTTTATACTTGTGTCTATTTCTAAATGGATATAATATCTACCCCTAGATTTAATTCACGGCTCAGTAGAAAAAAATTGTACAGAAAAAAAAGTCAGCCAGTCTGATTTACGTAAAAGAAAGAAAGCAAGAAAAAGACGTAGTCCGATTAGCTACTACAATTAGAAGAAGCGTTGATTTGTTAGGAGAAAAAAGAGGTCATCTACTAAGGATATAAATATGTACCATGCCGTGACTAGTCACGCTGTGATTTGGATCACATATCGTGTCGTGTCGTACTGTGATTAAATTTGGAAGGATGGTCATGGCACATGAATATTCATAATACGTTAATCACGCAATGACTACACGTGACGTGTCCAAACATGACCGTCACGTGAGGCAATGTCGGCCTTCAAAGTCCGTTTTTCGGAGGAAACTATGTGGCCGGCGTTGCCCTCGGCCGCTGCATCAAGGGCGCACAACAGACTGCGCTCCAAGTCTCTCAATTTTTGGCCAACTATGCTCGTTTTTAATCAACCTTGGCATTTGGTTTATAGTTTTGTTAGTGTGAAAGGGAAGTAGTGTTTTATTTTTGTTCCTGTATATTTAGGCTAATAAGTTTAACTGATCGAATGGATTTGATTTCTTTGAATAAATGTTAATATTGTTGAACCGCGGGCTTAGTGCAGTGGCATGAGTTCCGTCTCTCTACGGAGAGGTCGTAGGTTCAATTCTCACGAATAGCATCTAAAAAGATAAGTACCAGGCCCTTTAATAAAAAAAAAAATGTTAATATTGTTAAAGTTATTTTTTTCCTAAATTTCCATTCTGACAAGAAGATGTTATTTGAATGCAAGCCCGAAAATAATGGGTCCAAATTGGGACGACAAATTATTCCGGAGTAAGAATTCTTATGCAAGTATACTAGTATAGTAAGGTATCAGTTGTAAACTTGTAATTTACGAAATAATTTGAAAAAAAAAAGACTACCTTATGGAATTATTGACAAGCTGTTTATCTATGCTGGTGTCTGGTGCTTTTTCTTGTTGAGTCTGGATAAATGGGCCCTGTGCCACTACTTATAATGGAAATTTATTTATCAGCATGCCTGAGAGCTGTTTCGACCCGTTATTCTAATATATCATGTAGTTTTTTCATTAGTAATTTACTAATTTATGACAAAATTGATTTATAAGAGGTAATATTACTTTACTTTCGGTGAGAGCTTTTATTTATTTTGCGGTTTAGACCTCCACCAAACATCTATTAAGTAAATTTC
Source organism: Carex parvula (assembly GCA_025461045.1). Taxonomy (NCBI): domain Eukaryota; kingdom Viridiplantae; phylum Streptophyta; class Magnoliopsida; order Poales; family Cyperaceae; genus Carex; species Carex parvula. The sequence goes on along the minus strand of JAJGRW010003727.1, from coordinate 9,985 downwards.
AAAGTAATTTAGCAAAAGATAAAATAAAATATAAAATAATCTGAAGTTCCAGACACCTAACCTTGCAAAAAGTGAGTATCCAAAATAAATCTGCAGACTGCAGCTCGAAAGCAAAACTAAGAACTTAACATGACCGTCTCGGTCCCTTGTGAGAATTCCTGTAGCGAGTAATTTGGTGGATAAACAATATTACTCCCAGCCCACAACAACTTGTTACGTTAAATATTCACCGAGGAAAAATAAAAAAAAATTGTAGGAAGAATATTTTTTTTTTAACAAATCCCGGCCCGGAGGCATATTGGTAGGAGATGCTATGCTATTCGGGCCGAAGCAGCCTATAGGCGATCACTGATCAGCGACAATTCGAATTTCAAGCTGAAAAAAAAAAGCAGCCTACAAGCGACCGAATTTTTTATTTTTATCATTTTGAAAAAAAAAATAAACTAAATAATCAGTTTTTTTTTATTCTAAGTTTACCATATCCGTAAGCTAAACATGCGAAACCAGAAAATTGGTCCCGCAGGTGTAGATAGTTAATCAAATTAATGCATGTTAGTGCAATATTTAATGCATTTTGGTTCAACAGTCTAAATTTGCGGTACCAACTCTCTAGTTTTATTTTGCGGTACCAACTCGAGTTCCGCTCATTACCAACTGAGTTAGCTCACAACTCGCTTATAACTCGTTTGACTAGTCAAATTTCTTAGTTATAGTTATATACTAATAAGAGTTTACCTAAATACAAACAATTAAAATGGCTTAGAAAGAGTTTATCTAAACACAAACAATTCAAATAGCTTAAAAAGATTTTATCTAAACACAAACAATTCAAACGTAAATAACAAGACAACTAAACAAACAACAACTTAGAGTCATTTAGAAGGGCATGAGATTTATTCTGACGAATATTATGTAACTCGAGTTGTTAATGAGTAAGTTGGGAATTTTGACCAATTAGCTTAGTTAACTGTAGTTTTAAGATACTGTCTAAATTACTCACAATTAGACTCGAACAAGTAATGCCTAGACTAATTGACTCTAGTCAAGGAGCATTCCTTAAGAATAGATACATTTTAGATAATATGGTTGTTAGTCAGGAAATTCTGCATTCTAGTCAACAAAATCAGCAACCAGGTGTTGTTATTAAAGTGGATTTTGAGAAAGCTTATGACAAAATCCATTGGGAATACTTATTAGAAGTGTTACATAGTAGAAATTTTGGTACAAAATGGATTCAATGGATTAAACACTGGTTATATAGCTCCCAATCTTGTTTGACAATTAATGGAGAATTAACTGGTTACTTTTATTGTAAAAGAGGAGTTAGGCAAGGTCTCTTTTTTTATATATCTTAGCTGCAGACATATTAAGTAAAATTTTTAATAAGGGTAGGACAGCAGCAGCAATCACTGGTTTAGGTCCAACTTGTCTAGAGAACACAGCCATCACAAATTGTCACTATGCAGATGACACTATTTTTTTCCTAGCTGCTCAGGATGAGAATATTGAATCTGCATGGTGGGCAATGATGGCTTTTGAAGCCCTATCAGGGATTAGAATGAACTATGAGAAAACTGAGATGTATCCCATACATGTTGATCCCCATACTTCACATCTCAATCAATTATTTAGGTGTCAATGGGGAGAATTTCCCCTAAAATACTTAGGACTTCATGTACTCATTAAAAAACTTGCAGTTAGTGATTGGCAATTTTTAGTAGATAAAATTGAAGCTAGATTACCTAGTTGGCACAGCCAACTCCTTTCTATAGGTGGTAGGATTACATTAGTAAATTCAGTTCTATCAACAATTCCCTTATATGCCCTCTCAGTGTTTAAAATTCCAATTACTGTTATTCATCAAATAGATAAAATTAGGAGGAGGTTCTTATGACAAGGAACAGAAAAAAGGAAAAATATGCTTTAGTTAGTTGGGAAAATATATGCTTAGCTAAACAATTTGGGGGATGGGTGTCTTAGATCTTAAATAAATGAATATTGCATTATTATTAAAATGGTGGTGGAGATTTAAAAACAATGACTATCAGGCAACTTGAAAAAACATTATCATATATAAATATCAAGAACAACACACCCATGCGTCTCCATTCTGGAAAAGTATTTCTAATTTAGAAAATATTAGAGCTATTAGTGTCCAATATGTACCAGGGAGTCAATCACAGTGTAGATTTTGGACTGATATACGGTATAAAGATTGTTCATTAGCTACTAGCTATCCTGTAATATATCGTAAATGTAGCAATAAACATATTCTCTTTAGTGAAGTTATTGATTCTCAAGGGTTGAGAGTACAATTTAGACGACCATTGGAAGGGTTTGATTTGCTTGATTGGGCTGAAATTGTACACATCATCAGTTCCATTTCTTTTACCTCACCTCAGGACCATCTAGCTTGGAGATGGGATCATACAGGAAAGTTTAATACCCATTTATTATATAAATTTCTAAATTTTCAAGGGGTTTTACCTTTAGTATCAGAATTGATTTGGTGGACCTTACCTGTTCCACCAAAAATACGTGTGTTTATGTGGTTGGTCACTCATAACTCCATCATAACAAAAGATAACTTATCAGTTTGAGGCTGGAATGGAGACCAATGGTTTTGGCTAGGTAAAAGTCAAGAGTTTATGCATCAATTGGAGACTTTTTGGGATATCCTGGATTTTGCTATGCAATTACCAACAATTAAGAAAATAGGGTTCCTAGTAGTCCTAAGTGCTGTTTGCTGGTCCATGTGGAGACATAGAAATGATAACTGTTTTAATAATTACCCAATTAAATCAGCCCGCACTCTTATTTTTCTCATTAAGTCTTTGCTTAGTTATTGGGCAGGAAATGTCACAACACAGGTGCAACAAGAGTTACTGAATGGATGCCGGTTATTGAAGATGCAATACCTATTGCTCAGTACATGCCTATGGAGATGGTGGTCTATCAACAGCCAGTGTCGCCCAACTTGCAGTGAAGACAGCAAAACTCCAATTTTTGTATTTAGCGTATAACCTTAGCCCTTTACTGTGCGGCTTAGTACTTGCTACCTTAGTATATTTTTGGTACTTAGATACATCGCAAGCTTGGTGTATAGCTTAGTTACTATGCATATTATGTTGCTATTTTCTAGTTCTTTTGAGTTATGCTATGCAAACTAACTGGCACAAATGTGTCTCTCTTTTGTTATTGCTCCTTGACTTTGTAATTATGGTTTCATGTTAATGAAACGGGTTTATGCCTCTTTTAAAAAAAAAAAAAATGAGTGAGTTGGGGTATACTCAAACTCAACTCATTTATTAAACGAGTCAGCCAACTCGAGTTGGAACAGACTCGAGTTGTAAATGAGCGAGTTAAAGCGAGCAGTTAGTAAGCGAGTTATTAACAAATTACGAATTTGAACGATTTTGTATGGCGCTAATTATGTACGACCATCGAAGTAAATTTTCAAATTTTTTGTTTCCACTCCAAAGACGAAACTTGTATTAATAACAAAAAATCCTTTAATACTCCAAAATGGAAGATTTTTTTTCTGAAGTAAGAAGTTACAAATTTAACTAATAATATATGATAGAAAAAATAAATGGCTGATTGTGGTATAATTATTTTTTTATTTCTCGCATTATATTTATTTTTTAATTTTATTTTAATGATTCAAGTATTTAATTTAAAAAAATTGGCTGGTCAACTGTCACGTCAGATGGTTGTAAGGCTTTTTGTCCAAGAAATAAAAGACAAGTTTCAAGCCTGAGGTACACAAGGAACGTGGAAAGATTCAAAGATTATAGGGGTTTTGAAAACGAATTCAATATCAGCCAAGCCACACTCAGCTGCTGCGGCCGCCTGTTGTATGTTTTATGGTAGTATCTCTCTTCTTTTGATTGGGTAAAAAGAAAAGGAGCATCTCTCTTTTCCATCACGCCATTGGTTGAGACGAGACGTCAACGGTCAGTCGGTCTCCACGAAACTAGTGAAAACTGAAAATACTCTCCCGGAGAATTGTCAATTTTTTAATTATTTCTTATAATAGGACCCTATAAGTAGGCTCTAGAATAGGGGTGTCAATGGTATCTTTTTAGCCGTTTACCCGACCCGTATCGTATTCGATAAGGCGGGTATGGGTAAGATTTTTTTTTCGTTAACTTATTGGGTATGAGTATGGGTAAAAATTTTTTTTCGTTAACCAAATGGGTATGGGTATGGATAATGACTGTTTCGTACCCGTTACCCTATAAGGTAATTATAAAATCTAAAATTATATATTTTCAATTCAATACAGATTTACTCTTCCATAATTCCATTTTGGTGCCTCTAAAACTGCTCGTTTTTCTATTGCCAAATTTGATAATTGATATATTTTTCCTTCTCTTCTTGTTTTATTTCCTTTTTACTCCATTGTATGAATGGAAGGTAAATCTGCAAAAATCTGGCTCCACTTCAATTTATTCGGTAAAATCAATGATTCGGCTTTCTACTTCAATCCTCCACGTCAATCTCGTTTTCAAATTTCAAAGTTCAGATTGAAACGGAATCACAGATTCATAGAAGACAACCACACACTGTAAATATGTTTTTTATCCCATGAATCATTGATTTAGATAAAGGTACCGTAAACACCTTTGAAATTGACTTATCCGGCGAAATAAAATAAATAAGTGTTTTTGCAATAAAAAATTCTAAGAATGAAAAAGTAATTTAGACAGTTATGTAGTGAGTAAAATATAATTTATAAAATACTTGAAAATCTGAAAATTTTGAGGTGAGTTTATGGAATATATTCATGCCATTAAGGTATTTGATGAAATATGTCAAACATATTATTTTTATTTACATGTTTTGTTATTTAGTTAAATAATTGAATTTGTTCGAATAGATATTCGTGTTTTTGAATTTTTTTTATTTATAAAAAATAATTTAGTTGGAATTGATTGCATATTTATGTTTTATTTTATTAGTAATGCAATTACATATGTGTGAAATGAATGAGTTTTTGATGTTCTATTTGTAAAATATAATAAAATTAATTATTATATTAGTATTATCCGTTATTCACCTGCTACCGTTTCGTTACCCGATAATATTAACAGGTAAGGGTAGGATACGGTACGGTCAATTTTTAACGGGTAAGGGTAGGGTATGGGTAAGATCAATTTTAATGGGTATGGATATGAAAATACATCCATCCGACCCGTACCGTACCCATTGACACCCCTACTCTAGAACCTCTAGACTCTTTGCATTTATTAATCACCTTTTTTTTAATGTTTTTCTTTCTGGACCTACCCTAGATGCGGGGATTTTTTTTTAAAACAGTAATTAAAATAATCAAAGTTAAAGAAACGACATGATTGCTTCGTTTGTTATAAAAACAGCAAAAACCGAATCCGGGATTCGGTTAAGTTATTTTTTTGCTTCACCGAATACGCTATTCGGTTAAGCTGATAGTTTTAACAGGTGATACAGTGGAATACAGTGGGTTGCCACAGAAGATCGACCGAAGCAATTTTCACCTTTTTTGGCTAACCGAATAGGGGATTCAGTTGGGTGGATTTTTGTTGCTTTTTTGGCTTAACCGAATCTGGGATTCGGTGAACCAATTTTTTTGCTTTTTTGCTTTTTTTGCTTTTTGGAGTACTAACAGTAATTTAATCGAATTACGTTATTACTATTTAACAATCACATTATTTAATAAAAGTTTATTACATTATTTAATCAACTAGTTTTTTTAATTCTCAAAGTTCAATCAAAATAATTACATTAATTTGCTTGAAATTTTAACTTCATTATTATTATTAAATTAATTAATTGTTTAATAAAAAGTCTATTTCAACACATTATTTAATAAAAGTTTATTATTATTTTTATTAATACCCTGAAATTTTTATTATTTTATATTATTTTATTTGATAGTTTGAATATAAACTAAAAGTTTGACAATTACATTATTTAATAAAACTTTTGTTATGAATCAGGGTGATTTGGTTTTTTTTTTTTATGCTATAAATAAAAATTTCGGTGAAACCTACGATTAGGGTCAAGCGTCAAGCAAATTAATGTAATTATTTTAATTTAATATATTAATATTAATTTTATGAAACTTTTATTAATTAATGTGTTCACATATCTTTTAATTTAGATATATTAATTTTATCAAATAAAATTAATATATCTAAATTAAAACTTTATTACTATTTGTCTAGATAATTAGTAATAATTTTTCCAAAACTGTAGTCTCTTTTTTTAACGAGTTAATAAAAGAGACTACAGTTTTGGAAAAATTATTACTAATTATCTAGACAAATAGTAATAAAGTTTTAATTTAGATATATGAAGAAAAATTAAAATAAAAAAGGAACTTTTATTAATTAATGTGTTCGAAATAAAAGTTTGACAATTACATTAATTAATCAAACTTTGACAATTACATTATTAAATAATAATATTATTTTTTTATTAAATAATAATAAAAAAATAAATAAGAATGTACCTAAGTTGACCAAACTTTGACCATTCTTACATACGCACGTAACTGGCTAATTACATTACATTATTAACCATTCTTATCTAACCGAATCCCCTATTCGGTGTAGAATAAAAAATAAAAAAAAAATCTTAACCGAATTGGGAATTCGGTTAACAATAAAAAATCAAAAAAAAATCTTAACCGAATTGGGAATTCGGTTAATGGTGGGTGTTACACGGAGTTTACATAGTTTTCGGGATCTGTTTTGTGAAAATATGCTTTAACCGAATAGCGCATTCGGTGAAGCGGAAAAAAATAGCTTAACCGAATCCCGGATTCGGTTTTTGCTGTTTTTATAACAAACGAAGCAATCATGTCGTTTCTTTAATTTTGATTATTTTATTTACTGTTTTTAAAAAAAATCCTAGATGCGGAGAAGCTAGCACCAAAAGTAGGATATGCCGTATAGCCATCATGTCCGTACATTTAATTTGTCTTTGTACAATTTACATTGTGTCAATATTTAGGGTAAATTTCGCTGGAGGTCACTAAACTTTGTCCTTTGTTACGAATTGGTCACTCACTTTTGATTTGTCTCTTCATAGTCACTGAACTTTTATTTTGTCCCAATCAAGTCACCCTATAACTTTTCCATCCAAATTATAACGGAATATGCTCATTCCGTCCAAAAATTTAACGGAATATGCTCATTCCGTCCAAAATACTAATGGAAAAGTTATATTCCGTTAATATTTTGGATGAAAAAGTTATAGGGTGACTTGATTGGGACAAAATAAAAGTTCAGTGGCTATGGAGGGACAAATCAAAGTTGAGTGACCAATTCGTGACAAAGGACAGTTTAGTGACCTCCAGCGAAATTTACCCCAATATTTATTACACCTAAGAACCGGGGTTTGGATTTCAAAGGAATTCAAATTTTGATTTTAAATTTGAACTGTCCAATTAGAATTAAATCCGATTAGGTCCTTTTAATAATTGTATCAAAACTAATCAGACGATCTGAATTTAAACTCAATTACTTTAGGAGTTCTGTCCTTAATCCAAATTCGCTACAAGTCTACAACTTTGCAGTCATTATCGTGTATCTTTTGTCCAAATCATTCTTCCCATTTATATGGTACAGTTGAACAGAGCTTTTCCTGTTTTCAAAATTTTCGAAAGTTCTGTTTGAAATCAAGGGACCAGATTTTGAAAGTTCTTTTGAAATCAAGGTACCTAACAAATCAAGTTGCAATTCGTACAGAAGTTGATACATAAAATTTTACAGGTTACCTGGTTTTGACCGTTGACGCTGTTGATAAATGAAACTGAAAAAATTATCAGAAACCATAAAAGTGAAATCTCATTGTAATTAGGTAATTGACCTAATTTTTAAAGCATACATTAATATATTGTATTTCATGAACATTGAAAGATAATAGCATAAAACATAGGGATGTTCAAATCCAATGCAAACAATTCATACTATAATCATGAGAGCAAAATATGAAATCTGTAGTAACCCATTAAACAGGATTTGAACTCAAGACTAAAATTTAGAGAAAGACTAAAATTTCAAAAAGAAAATGCACAGTCAGAATTTGAACTCAAGTTTTCATAATAACAAATTAAAATTTTAACTACTGGACTACAATAATATAAGAGATAATTTATGAGGAGACTAAGCTATATAAAAACTTAAAAAAAAAAATAATAAATAAAATTTCAATATACATAATTAAAAAATTTAAAATCACTTGAGCTCCTGAGTACAAGAATATTTTCACCCGGGTCCTTGATCTCTCAATAGAGGGAGCAAAAAACTGGCTTTGCTCCTTGCAAAAGAAGAAAAAAATTTCGAACCGCTCTCAGTAGTTCTACTCAGAGAAAAGATCATGAAAGAGGCAATGTGTCTCTTTCACTAAAAAGTTTAAATGACTGGAATTCCTTCCTAATAAGTGTCCACATCGAAAACTTAATGCCCGTCAAAACAAAATTATAATGTTAATAAATTCTTACAAATGCACAAATAATACGATGTAAATCACATCTAATGGTTTTATAGTGTTGCAATAATTAACAAGCAAGAACGATTAGACTGTCAACTACTCAAAGAACAATATAGTGTTGCAATAATTAACAAGCAAGAAGGATTAGACGGACGGCTACTCAAAGAACAACCGTCATGTATATCGTTCTCCTTTTACATATTTGAAAAATAAATGAAAATGAAACTTGATTAGTTTGTTACCAAGCTGATTAACCGGTCATCAAATTTGACTACACAGTGTTGCTTGTTCGGTTCATATTTTAACTTTCATCAAAACTTTGATTCTGATGATCTCCTCCACTATAACAACAAATAAACAATATTAATTTTTTTTCTCATTTGGACATATTTATACAAATTTATGATTTATGAAGTTGTCCGACTCTTGGCACTACTACAGATTCGCTAGAAGCAGATTGTGAAAACTGTTGTAAATCAAATTTAATATGATTTATGTGGATGTTCAATTCATTGCCCCACTTCTTCCACTACTCCACTACTCCACTACTATGGACATTCATTTTCTTCTTTATTATTGTAACATCTCTTTCTAGCCTATAAATAGAGGCTTTGTAAAAGCAAGAATGAACATACAATTAGAAGAGAATAAGATTATGCTATTACTCTCTCTATCTCTCTTGTCATTACTTTACTTTTGTTGCAACTTCATTTTAATTTTACAACACGTTATCAGCACGAGTTGCTCGGAAGAAGTTGCAAAGTTATTCTGTAAGTAATTTATATGATTGATTATTATATCTTTCATTAAGTTAAATTTCATTTAAATTTTTTTATTATGTTTGTTTTAGTTTATAAGAATCATTTCTTGAAGTGAATGATGAATAATAACCTGAAGTTATTATCAAAACTAATTGTTTATCAAGAACCTGAAGTTCGTATTACTCGAATATAATAATAAGAATAATAACATGAAGTTATTATGATAATTGTTTAGAACCTGAAGTTCTATTTGAAATTTTAATATAAAATTAATATAATAACCAGCAGTTATTATAGGCCATTGGATGAATAATAACCTGAAGTTATTCACAATTAAAACCTGAAGTTTTATTAGAAATTTTCATATAAAATCAATATAATAACTAGAAGTTATTATAGGTCATTGGATGAAAATATACCCGAAGTTATTTCAAATTAAATTTTACATAGCGCAGTCAAGCAATTTAATAACCAGAAGTTATTAAATAAGTATTTATTATAACCTGAAGTTATATAATATTAACCTGAAGTTATTAATACATTTAAATTTATTTATTTATTTATTTATGCAATTTACATATTCTTTATTTATATTTATTCATCTCCCTTTTCACAACCTTAAGTTATGATATTAATAACCTGAAGTTATGGCATTAATAACCTGAAGTTATGGCATTAATAATCTGAAATTATAATACGTATCTATTTGTAGTACATATGACAAATCTCACAAGTTTGAATTT